>JABUQX010038761.1:0-34121 GCA_015478945.1 Trachelipus rathkii
GAGAGATTAAATATATATATATATATATTTATTATTATATATATATTATATATATATATATATATATATATATATATATATAATATAATAGATCATGTTCCAACGTACGTTTTCTTTCGCACACGAATGTTCGTTCGTTCGTTGGTTTCTACTATACGCCTACTACAAGCAACAATCAAGTAAGGCGGTTTTCTTGACATTGAGTTGACTATATATTAGACTGTGCCAGTACCTCATAGTGAATACTTACCTGTACCTGACCCTCCCAAACAAATGCCACTAAGTGACGACGAGTCAAGTGATGAAGTAGAAGAAAGATACAAGAACGGAAGAAAACGGAAACGGAAGAAACAGAAGACCAGGATCAAACATTTGAACCTATTTGTTCTTCAAGCGAGCCATGCTTATTTAGTGAGGGAGATCTTGTGCGTGATTTACACTTGTCCAAAAAGGAAGCTAAACTCCTTGGTTCAAGGTTAAAGGGATGGAATCTTCTCCAGAATGAGACTAAAGTTTGTTTTTATCGTGACAGGCATTGTGGTTTTGAAAATTTTTTCTTACTTGAGAGCGGCATATAGTATATTCTGTTATGGTGGAATTTTGCCACACATATAACAAGCATGAGTGGCGCTTGTTTATTGACGCTTCAAAAGTAAATTTGAAAGCAGTTTTACTTCACAATGGTAATGTGTTTCCCTGAAACGTGCACCTTACTTGAAGGATACATATAAGAGTATTAAGCTTCTCTTTCCAATAATTAAGTATGAGGATATAAGGGGAGGATCCAATATTGGGCTCGTGCTACGCCCAATTTTCACCACCCCTAAAAATGGACATAAAATTTGGAATTATTAACCGATTTTGACCCTATAAACACCAAACTGTAGCTTTTTTTTTTTTTTTTTTTTTCCCCTCTAAAACGTTGTTTTCTGGTGTTTTTCTGTATCTGTAGTCATTCTTTCAGAATTTTCAATATTTCAAAACCCATGTTTTTAACATTTTTGAAATCAACTACCAGAATTTTTTTTCGAAATGACTTCAAACTTGAAATATGCATTGATGGGTCCATTACTTACAATATGCACGAAGTACTTTTTCGATTTTTTTAGTTTTGTGTTCAGCGTTGTCCAATTTCCAAGCCCACTTTTTTTTTAATTTTAAAAATAAAAATTGCGATAATTTTTTTCCTGTTCAGACAAAGTAGAAATTTTCAGGGCATATGTAGTCGGGAGAGATGCACATTTTTTACTTAGATAATTTCTTTGTTTTAGATTTGTTCTTGGAACAAATTTAAAAAAAAAAAAATTTTTTGAAAATTTTTAAAAAATTTATATAAAAATTATAAATTTTTCACTTTTCCAAAATTTCAAACGTTTGAAAAAGTGAAATATTGAGATATTTTTTTTTTGCATTTGTCCGATCAACATAAAATTTTCAGGGCTTGTATAGTCGGGCAAGATGCATCTTTTTTACTTAGATATTTTTTTTGTATACTCAAAAGTTCCTTGAAAATTTGTTTCAAGAACAAATCCAAAACTATTACATATTCAAAGAAATTATCTACATAAAAAATGTGCATCTCTCCCGACTACATAAGCCCTGAAAATTTCATCCATTTCGCCCGAACAGGGAAAAAATTATCGCAATTTTTCATTTTAAAATCCAAAAAAAGTGAGATTTGAAATTGGACAATGCTGAACACAAAACTCAAAAAATCGGAAAAGTACTTCGTGCATATTGTAGGCAATGGACATAAATATGCATACTTCAAGTTTGAAGTCATTTCGAAAAAAATTCTAGGAGTTGATACGAAAAATGTCAAAAACATGGGTTCTGAAAATTTGAAAATTCTGAAAGAATTACAGACACAGAAAAACACTTTAAAACAACCTTTTAGAGGGCAAAAAAAATCTACAGTTTGGTGTTTATAGGGTCAAAATCGGCTGATAATTCCGAATTTTATGTCCATTTTTAGGGGGGAGTGAAAATTGGGCATAGCACGAGTCCAATATTAGATCCTCCCCATTTTAATTAAGAGAGAGAGAGAGAGAGAGAGAGAGAGAGAGAGAGAGAGAGAGAGAGAGAGAGAGAGAGAGAGAGAGAGAGAGAGAGAGAGGAGAGAGAGAGAGAGAGAGAGAGAGAGAGAGAGAGGAGAGAGAGAGAGAGAGAGAGAGAGAGAGAGAGAGAGAGAGAGAGAGAGAGAGAGAGAGAGAGAGAGAGAGAGAGAGAGAGAGAGAGAGAGAGAGAGAGAGAGCTCCCGAAGCAACAAGATTATCCCATATTGAGCAAATATGGAGTGTTAGGGCACATCCCAAGGAACTCCAGTGCCCAATGGATCGCCCCTCTTGCGCCCATATCCACATTCTTACACTGGAGTAGGCTCTCCTTTATCATATACCATAAAACACTATTACAGATAACTTTCCTTCTAAAAAAATATCAAAGTGGCAACCACACGATTAGTCACGGAGAAGCTTAGAGGAGTGGCTTAAAAACACAGCCCCTCATCCACCCCTCCCCTATCACCTCTTGGGAGTTGACGGCCATTAGCCTCAGAGAGGCCTAGAAGGACGACTTCCAAACACAGCCCCACACCCACCTCTCCCCCTATCATCACTTTGAAGTTGACGGTCATTAGTCCACAGAGAGGCCTAGAGGGGGCGACTTACAAACACAGCCCCTAATCCACCCCCCCTTATCACTACTTGGGAGTTGACGGCCTTCGGTGGTGGGTTTTGTGCAGTCGCGGAATTGTCGGCCTGTTCTGATGCGCGGTCTTCATTCCTCATAAATTTCTGCAATGTTCGAGGTCTTTACCCTAATATGCAACGTTGTTGAACATCACCCCTCCTCCTCCGAACCTCATCTCTTATTCTTAACCAAAACTCAATTGTTTGATCATTCTGACAGCAACCCTGCTTTGTTCACTCTTATTGTCTCTATCCTAAATTTTTGGCCACAGGTTGTTGTGCAAATGTGTGCAGTGATGATGTTGTTTGTTCTCGTGTCTCTGATTTAGAGTCTTCCCAATTTTCTACCTTATGGCTCAGGCTATCCTGTCAATTTTCTACTAAATTCATCTGTTCTATAAATCTGTCTCGTAACTCTACCGACTACCCTAACTTCTTCCACTACTTAAACTCCAAATTTGAATACATTCACTCTTCTCAACTTTCTCTGAAATCATCATCATTCTTGGTGGTTTCAACGTTCACCACTACCATTGACTTCACTCTAGTTCTCAAGATAAAGGTGGTGAACCTGCCTACCACTTTTCTATCTTGACCTCAAGCACTTGGTGAGGTTCCTACTCGCATCCCAGATCGATCTGGAGACGAACCCATTGTATACCTGTTCGTAGCCTCTAATCGTTATCCTGTTAATCTCTTTCTTCCTTCGAAACGCAATCCACAAAGAGGTGAACTACTGTGAGAGGACAACTGGAGGAGTAAAATGGGCAGGTTGGGGGATCCCCCCCCCCGACATAAGAAATCCATGGGTGAAATTTGTATGACCCAGACGCAATCGAGCCAGGACCACCTCCAGGAGGCGACTCCTCCTACTAGAAGACCACCGGCCAAGGACGGGTTTGACATTCCGAAAATAATAATAATAATGATAATATAAGTTTTACTTTTTGCTTCAAATATTTTCTTCTGATATTCATTTAGTTTCCTTAATATTAATCTAGAGAATAATTTGCAAAGAAAGTAAGAGGCATATTTATATTTATTAGATCCTGATAATAATAATAATAATAATAATAATAATAATAATAATAATAATAATAATAATAATAATAATAATAATAATAATAATAATAATAATAATAATAATAATAATAAATAATATAATAAAATAATAATAATAATAAATAATTTTTTTTTTTTTTTGGAGTGGATGTACAGGGATCTCCACAAGCACACAAGAATGCGGCTAGACCGTGTTAGCAAACTAACGACAGGGGAAATCCCTAACAAAACGAAAGAGGAACAAGGCTGAGACGATTAGATCTTATACAAGATGTTCAGGTCCAAGAGGAAGGCAAAAATGCGATCACTACGAAAATGAGATGATTCGGATAAGATGTGCTGAAGGCGATGCTGAAGAGGGATAGTTAGCGCGTCAGGAAAGAACTTGCTTCGAAGGGGCGAGATGGCAACGCAATCCACAAAGAGATGACGGACTGAGAGAGAGGACAACTGGAGGAGCAAAATGGGCAGGACGGGGGAACCCCCGCGACATAAGAAATCCATGGGTGAAGTTGGTATGACCAAGACGCAATCGAGCCAGGACGACCTCCAGGAGGCGACTCCTCCTACACAAGATGAAGACCACCGCCAAGGACGGGTTTGACATTCCGAAGCTTGGCGCCACGAGCATCCTCCGCCCAACATGACTGCCAGCCAGAGAGGAAGCCCCGACGCAAAGAGATGGAGAAATCTGTAGCAGGGAAATGGCCCAGGCGCACAGCAGGAGGAAGGTAACGGACACTCGACACCCTGTGTGCAGCCGCCCGTTTGGCCTCCCCATCGGCCCGTTCGTTGCCAGGAACACCAACATGGGAGGGAACCCAACTGAACTCAATGTTGTGGTGCTGCGCTGGCAACAAGCAGAGGGACTGTTGAAGTGCACAGACCAACGGGTTACGGGTTGACCGGTCAAGCAACGACTGGAGAGCGCTCTGAGAATCCGAAAAGATGGTATAATCACCCCCATGGGCGAAGGTACTGATCCTGTTCACCGCCATGGACATTGCTATTAGTTCAGCCGAAAAAAACAGACAAATAGGGTGGAAGGGTATGGGATACAGTGATGTCCGGAAACACAGCTGAAGCTCCAACCCTTCCTCCGTCTTTGAACCATCGGTTTAAACCGCTATAGAGTCGCTATGGACCTCCGGGTGAGATACAAAGGAATCCCTCAACAGCACTGGGTGTGCTTCCGACTTATTCAAAGACTGGATCCCACTACAGAGAGCAGGAGGTGGAGAGACCCACTGTGAACGGGTAGAGGTAAAATCATTTTGCATGACCGCTCGCTGAGGAAGGTCGAGGAACAGCAAAGACGGAGTAACAACGCCCAGCAATGGCCATTAAGAAGGGTTGTTGGACTGAAAGGCTCTATTATAGGTGTCAAGGCCGAAGAGGTAGGAACCTGAAGACGAATGAACAGGGAGCACATGAGCTGCTCCCTCCGCAGGGACAGGGGCATCACCCATGCCTCTACCTATAGGCTTTCCCTCGGAGAGAAACGAAAAGCTCCCGTGGCTATTCGCAGACCTTCAGTCTGAATGGGGTCAAGAAGGCGAAGGTAGGACTGGAAGGTCTTCCCATAAATGGCACAACCATAGTCCAGTTTAGCCCGCACCAGCATGATGTAAAGGTGGAGCATGGTTTTTCTGTCCGCACCCAAGTCTTGGAGGTGAGGTGCCGCAAGAGGATCCAAGGAACGGCGGCAATTAGCTTTGAGAAGAGTAATATATGAGGAAGGTACGTGAGGCGCTCATCGAGCAACAGACCAAGGAACCGCACCCTGCTCCACACGGATAGGGGAGCCATAGAGACGTAACATTGGGAGGCAAATGTAGGCGACCCTACGACGGGGATTTATCTTGAAAAGCACGGCTGTTAGTTTTTCGACGAGAGCAAAATGTAAAGCCACATGCAGAACACCAGGAGGAAACCTTATCGATGGCAACCTGAAGTTGACGTTCCATACAAGAAGTTTTAGCTCCAGAGCATTGTACAGGGCAAGATCGTCAACATAGATGGAAGCACGGGCACTGACGATCGGGATGAATCGACACACACCATTGAAACCAGAGCGAAAAGCGAACCGGCTCAGTACACTGCCTGCGGCCCCCTTCGCCCAGGACAAAACACCTCGACAGCGCGACCACAACGGACCTGAAACGAACGCTCCGACATCAACAACTGAAGGAAAGGGGAAGTTGGCCCCTAAGTCCCAAAAGAGGGAGGCTCGCAAAACACCCAACCTTCCCATGTGCACATCATACGCCTTTTTCGAGCGTCAAAGAAAGACTGCCAGGTCATTTGTTGGAAAGCAAATGACTCACGCATGTCGTGATCCAACCGAAGGAAGAGGATCCTGGGTAGAGCGATGGGGACCGGAAAACAAATTGGTAGTCGGAAAATGCATGGAGTTGCTCTCCAACGTGGGAACAGAACGGGAAGCCACCAATCTCTCCCATGAGCTTACAGGTATTGCAGGTCAATGAAATAGGGCGCATGTTTATCGGAGAAGTCGATCCTTCCAGGTTTGGGAATGGGGACATTATATGCAGTAGACCAGACAGGAGGGGAAAAAAAAAGAAAAACCCCCCCTTTTCCCCCACCCCCCCCAAAAAATTTTATTGTATAAGCCGAGAAGGAAGGCAGCGGCAGACGGATGAGCACGTGAAGCATCTGAAAGGAGATGCCGTCAGGGCCAGGCGCCCATTCCCGCAAAGCTTGAGGGCGTCTAGGAACTCGGCCCTGGTGAATAGCCGGTTGTATGGAAGGTCTGTTCCAGAGCGAAACAGAAAAATCAGGAAACTCCACCCGCAAGCGACTAAATGAAAGGTTCAGGATAACGGGAGCCGCTCTGGAGCAGGACGCGAAGTGATAACCCAACTCGTCCGCCACAACCGGGAGCAGAGATGACATCAGAAGTTTGCGGGCCGTAAGCGAGGATAATAGGGCGGATCAGCATGGTATTTTCGTGCAAATTTTTTCGCACCTTTTATGGACTGATGATACAGGCGTAGAAGAATTAACAGTGGAAGCGTAGTTGCGAAAATACCGCAGCCCAGTGCTGCGCTTGATACGTCGTGAGTGGGCCGCCGAAGGCCTTTGGCAGGATGATGTTGGAAGGCGGCTGGGAGAGTGTTTATACAGCTTATACAACTTAGCTTCTCACGATTAGCCCGAGACACTCCTGGACTCCACAGGGTGTTGTTTGATTTTCCGCGGTACCAGATGAACGGGGATATGCCTCCGTTGCCGCCTGAAGGATAACTCCTGAAAGTAAGTGAAGGCATCCGACGGCGACGGGAACACGTTAGTTGTGCAGGAAAGACGGAAAAGTAAGTGGCCTGATGAAGGAAGACCATCTGCCCTGTCATCGCGCCAGCCAGAAATAAGTGGTAGCTTGCGGACTGGGCAATAGGATGGTATCCACGATAGGGTAGTGGTCCACTACCACAGAGGAAGACGACCTTTCCCCCGCAAAACGATCTAAAGACGAGATGGACACAAATAAGATGTCAACACAGGAAGAAGTAACCTGTATCAAAACGTTCAAGGCTGGGAAAAGGCCCGTTTCTCTGATAAATGAAAAATCCCTCCAAAATCTCCAACAAAACAAGATTGGGGGGACGTAACAGAGTCTTCCCGCAAAAGGATGGCGGAGGTTACAAGTCACGCGAGAACCAACAATGGGCGTGGGCACGACACGTGAAAAAATCGACGAGGTTTTCTTGGTATATTTACAGCTGGGCGCCAGGTACAACGAGCACAGCGTAAGCGGCGCGTCAAGATGGATACGAGCCTGCCAAAGGCAATGCAGCGAGTAGAGAGGGGAATGGGAGTAAATTGGACAGACTCGTGAAGCAGGAACGCTGCCCCCTCTGTAAGTTAGTTCCCCGATCAGGGAAATAAGGGCTCCCTGTACCATTGAAGGTTGCCAAAGGGTACGGTCACGAAGTTGCAACTCCTGTAAACAAACAGCCAATTGCTGATGATCGACAAGTAATCTCTTCAGCTCTTCGTAATTGGCAAAGTATCCGCGGCAGTTCCATTGGATGAAACGTGCCATAAACGGGAAATAATCAAAGGTCAGGATGATCCGTGACAATAGTCACGATGTTTTGGGATATGGCAGTCTCCTCAGAGGTTAAAGGCGGTAGGTCCCGCGAGCCGCCGGACGACCCACCGACAGGAACCTCAAACCCCGGAGGGAGAGGAAGAAAACGCAGCAGGGATATGTGTGGACCCCCCTGTTTACGAGAGGGGTTCCTGGGCACATCAGGAGATGGCTCGCCAAAGAGGCGCGCCAAATCACACTCCACATTTCGAACATCCCTCCCCTCAGACGCACCCCTGCCAGACTTCTTAGCAAGCCGGGAAGGGGGACGCGTCTTGCCAGGAGGCGCCCTAACAAAGGCTGGGGAAGATGGAAGAGGATGACAAGTAATAAGGGTGTCGTCGGGAGCGAGATGGGATACATCGGATGACAAGTGTATGGCGTCAGCAGTTAAAATCTCGGAAGCTGTCCGCGCTCGAGGAGAGCCAGAAGGCTCCGTCGACGGGACCGAAGTCAAAGTGGGTGGAGTGGAAGAGGCAGGAAGGGAAGACTCCTCACATCTCCTGCAACCCCCAGCAGCCAACCAATCCTAACACACACTCGAAGGCGGTACTTCGCCACGTATACCCGAAGGAAGACTGCGAGTGGGCGAGGTGTGTCAATCGATACCTCCTCGGACCTCCCCTCGGGCGGGACAACAGTGTCAGCACGTGAACACCCCCACGGAAGAAGAGTAGTCCGAAGAGTTCATCGTGGCATCCGAAAAAGTTTCAGAATCGCTTGAATAACGTAGAAGCGAAGCGGGCTTAGGCGGAGGTCAAGTAGTAATTTATTCAGAACGGGCAGAGGGTGGACCACTGGTCCGAGATCGGCCACGCGGTTTGTCAGCGCGGCGAGCCCGTTTAGGCAGGACAGAGACGGGTCCCCCAGTACAAACGGGATCCTTCTGCTTCAAGAAGTCCGTGGCCCGAAAAGCAAGCGAGTACGGATGTATGGCACGGGAAGATCCACCCTTGAACGGACTCTCGCAACCGTTAAGAGGAACTTTGTGTTTCCCCGGCGAAACAGAAGCAGGGCGTTTCCGGGAGACGGTACAGGTAGGCTCAGACGAGGCCACATGGACGATCGCCATCGACCTCAGAAGCTGAACTTATCGCAAAATCAGATATCCCCTTGGGAGCTGCATGGACCTCTACAAGGAGAGAAGCATGAGAGAAGGGTCGTGTGTGTCCGGCGAAAGACGACGAGAGGGCCGGCGACCATTTCGGGAGAGTCGGTGAGGACAATTTGGCCCGAGCCACAGAAACAACCGAAACAGATGATTCGGTAACCGGCACAGAAGGCCGAACGGACGAACGTGAAAGCGAAAGCTCGGACACAACGCCACGGGGGCGATGAGCAACGGAAGAGGTAACCGCAAGATGAGTGACGCTGCCGCAAGCATAAGAAAGAGAGATGAGCCCAGCTTCTTCCCTCGCCCCGGCGGTAGCTCACGACGGTCCATATTTAATGAATGGCGCACTGCTTCAGGATTTTCCTTTCCAAGGCGAAAGGGGCAGTGGACAAGAGAGCTGTGTGGTCCCTTGCAGTAAGGCAACAAGGAGAATCTCTGTCACAGTTCGGGTGGAGAGAACTGCAACATGTTCGGACAGATGGTCTGGGGAGACCGAGACAATATTTCTGGGGTGACCAAATTTATGGCACTTGAAACTTCTTGGGAAGGGCACATAACCGAACCGTGTGCATGGTAAAACAAAGTTTTACCTTGGATGGAGGGAAGGCACAGAGAAGGTAAGTAACAGACGAGGGTCGTCTTTGAGGGGTCATCCTCTTACGTGGGGGAACCGATAAACGTCGGTGATGGGCACGTTGTGTCTCTTGTTGTAAATGAGTTAGATGTCAATCGAAGAATCGGAACAGAACTCCGGGGCATATATAGTACCTTTCGACGTGTTACGGACATCATCAGGTTTAGAAACCAGGGGAATCTTCCCCAGATAGGATAGGGAAGCAAGAACGTTGCTCTGGGTACGAGAGGCAGCACGAACCAAGAGGGAACCGTTCCTCATTGGTGTAGCCTGTGGCTCAGTAGTTTGAAGAGCAGCTTCCAAAGCATCACTAAGGATGAGCTGGCTCACAGAAGTCAGTGGACGAGATGACGTTGAATGTAAATAAAAATAAAGCGGGTAGGAATCAAGACCCGGGACCCCTGGAGGGGGGTCGGAGAAAGTGATCGTCGGCGTTTGTTTATACTGGCGTTTAGGAATGGAACCCCCCTGACGCAGGGGCTCATGGAATGGCACACGTAAAGACGGAGAGACAAGGGTATTCTGAGAGACCACAACAGCCTCACCTGGTCTAGACGGGGCAGTCCCTGAAACGGGACCGGAATCGAGGGCGATAGGGGTGGGTGGGGAGTACCAACCATTTCATCAACAAGGGCATCAAAGTACTATTGGTCGTCGCAGGCCTGGGAACGGCCAGGGAGGGGACGGGTTGGGGACCCGCCAGATGGTGATTGCCGCCTTTCTGGAAAACGATAAACTTTTTAGATTTTCTTCCCATGAAAAATACTCCTGCAAAACATCAGCACCGCAATAAATAAACACAAATTATGAATAGAAACATAAATCCTGGCAGCGTAAACCGCAGCAACAGCGCCCACCAACAGGCTCGTGGTCAGTCCCATCGCCACCATCACAGTAGGGTGAACCCATGGGTGTGGCTCGGGAAAGCCCCCCGGAACTCCGCGTCCAGTCCCCAAAGATGGAAAATAAAAGCCGTGCACAACACGGTAAGACGCGAAGCCCAAGATTATGCGCACAAGTGAAGGACAGCCTCCTCACAGGATAGGGCAAGGTTCGGGACCCCTACAATAGGCGGCCGAGAAAGGCAACAAAACCGGTTTTAACCTGTACCCTCACCCAAGTAGGAAAGAGGGAAAGATGGCCATGACACACACAGAGACAACAGCCCGATAGCCACCAGGAAGCAGGGGAATGGGGAGACTCTCAGAAGAGAGAGACCAGGGATACGTAGGGAAGTACGTACAGAAAACGGAGGAGAAGGGACATAACTGAGGAAGGGAAGGGTAAGGGGAACGGGAATAATAAAAAAAAAAAAAAAAAAAAAAAAAAAAAAAAAAAAAAAAAAAAAAAAAAAAAAAAAACCACAGAAAGGAGGGGAACCACAAAAAGGAGGGGGAAAAACAACGAAAAACAAAAAACGTACAACCACTTCGCAGATACCATTCGGAAAAGGTATCTGAGCCCCCCCACCCCGACAAGGTGGGGTACGTTAACGGGGGGGATAATAATAATAATAATAATAATAATAATAATAATAATAATAATAATAATAATAATAATAATAATAATAATTGAAGTAAATAAAGGTAAAAAATCAAAACAACAGCATAAACACTATACCTTGGAAACTATAAAGTTCCTTCACATTAATGGTGGACCTAAAAGTCATCTCCCAAGGGATAAAGACCTTCAAGAGTAGGACAGTGAGGAAGTAGTAAGAGAATAAGTTATAAGTCAATGAAGGTTTTATCATATATTCCGGAGAAAACTAATAAGCCTTGTCGATTCTTACATCAGACCCAAAAAAACGAAATTGATGAACCAATAACACACAAAATGGAGAAATCAATATCCAGTCGAATAATTTTAAGGATTATATTATTCACAATTAATAATATATGTCAAAACTTTTTATATGAATCCAACAAACAAAACTATATTCAAAATTGGTCCTAATCCTATAAAGAAAAACATAAGACAAATAAGTAAAAAAAAACTTACAAAAATGAAACGATAAAAACAAAATAAGCGCAGGCCCCTACATCGTGAAACATGCCACAAACTTACCTGAAAATAATCAAGTATATTATAGTTTTTTTTTTGTTTTTTTTTCCCTTAATCACATCCCAAAGCCTTTCTCAATTCTAATAGATTTTTTCTATTATTCTTTTTTGTAAGACCATCTGCTAATTGCAACCTTGAATTTACCCATTCAACTTACTTTATCACTCTATTCTCCATCTTTTCCTTTAAATTAGCTAATTCTATTCTTAATATTCTATTTTTCACACCCTTAGTAGAATTTATGCTGTCTCTTAACGACTTACAGTCCGTCATTGCAATTATGTCCAGCTTAACTGGATCATTAATATTTGTCAATTCCTCCCACAAGTATTTAATGTATTCTCCCCATTCAATAGCTTCCACCATGCTCAGGGTTTCGGCCGACAAAGTTGAACTTACCACACGCTTTGCTACTTTTGATTTCCATAACAAAGGACAGATGTTACCTGCAATATCTCTTATCCTTATACAATAACCAATCTGTGTCCTTCCCTCGCTCACATTACCAAAAGATGCGTCAGAATAAACTTCCAAACGCATTCTTCCCCTTTTTAACTTTAGTATTCTCATTTGCATTTCTTCTCTTTTTGCTCTTTCAGTCACTTTAATTAACTCCTGGTAGTCTTCCACAGTGGCCTCTTTCATATTTCTTCCGAAAAAACTCACATCAAAACTAAGGTCAAGTCTAGTATTTTGTGACATCCAGTTTAATTTTCCAAGCAAAGATCTATATTCTGTCATCTCCTCTTCATTTAACCTTTCATCCTTATCCTATTAACTGATAGTTTTCTATATTATTAATTTATCCCATTGAATAACTCTTTGACTTCATACACATATCACATCTTTTTCTTGTCCACTTCTATCCCTAAATATTTAAATACACGCCGCTTTCTTCCTTTCACAACTCAGCCCTCTTTCTTTTACATTTCTTGATATCTATTTTTTAATCCTCAAAAACGAATTCTTATTACCGCCAATTATGAGATCAATACTAACATGTATTCCATTATTCCCACAAATACTTACCATTCTCTTCCATTAAAATAGTGTTATTATCTTACCTCCTGATTCCCATCAATTTTCAATAACAGTTCTACTAAAACTCTCAATACCACTTTCCTTGCCAGGGCAATCCCTTTAAAACAGTATACAGTTTTCTTAACTTCCATAATTTTTAGACGTATATGGCTTTCCTCTGGAGGTTTTTATCACACAACACTTCTAATTTCCATTTTCTTTTCCTTGTAATATGCTATTTTCACATTCAGCGCTACTCCCTCGACAATCAATTATCACTTTATTTTGAAAGTATTATTTTAAGCCCCTTGCCTATAGAAACTGGGGAGCTTCACAATCTTCCTATTCTAATACAGTCCTTTTTCATAAAACCCTAAAAAATAAGGCTGCTTTCCATATTTTTCCTCCTTCTTTCTCTTTTCAGTAATTATCCATCTGTCCTAAGAATCTTAGTCCTTTTACTTTTTTCTATCTCTTCAAACACATTATTTTCTTTCCAACTATTAATCTCATTCTTCTTTGCTTCTTGGATTTTCCTTGCATTCTCTAACTCTTTACTTTTGATGTTACCTACTGTACCTTCAATAAAATATGATTCCTCTTTATCTTCCTCCACTTCATATTCTCTCAAGTCCACCCAAAACTCTTCTTCTGAATCTAAATCTTGGACATTATACGTACCGTCATACTTTCCTCCTCTTTTACCTCCTAAACTCTTCTCCACCACTCTTCATCATCGTGTCTTATTCTGTAATTTTTTCCTTTACTAATATCAACATAACGAATCCCATCACCTTCGCCAAATTCACCTTCTTCTTCCTGAACAAGCTCCTCCTCTTCCTCCTCTTCATCATCCTCCTCTATCTCTTCTTCCTGCTCCTCTTCCTCTTCTTCATCTTCTTCTTCCAAAACTTCCATTATCTTTTCATTTTCTTTTTCTTCCTCCTTCTCACTTACTTTTTGTATTTTCGTTATATGTATTTTATTTACCTCTCTAATCAAGGCACCATGTTTAACCAATACTATTTTCCCATCTCTCCCAATTATTCTACCGGGTCCTCTCCATTTTTCCTCACCCTTTTTCTTATAATAGACTTTGTCTCCTACTTGGGCTTCATCTATTCTATGTGTTCTAATTTTACCTTTTAAAGCCCTCCTTATACGATCTCTACATTCTTTCTCTTGTACTTTATCCTGAACCAAATTTGTAATTCTATTAGTTCTTTTAAATTTTTTGCTCCTTCTTCTTCTTCTTCTAGTTCAAGCAGGGCTAGACACGTTTTCATCTCATTTTTACCCTAGATCATATCATTTGGATTAGGGAGAGGTATCACACTCATTATTCATCTCATTTTTTTTCCACTCGCACACCACATCACCCACATTATATCCATCTATTCCTTTAACTCGCAGCCTCTTTTATTTCCATCATACCCTCCTTCAAAATCCCTACTGTCTTTTTACTTTTACCGTTGCTCGCAAGGGGCTTCCACTCCGTGTACATAACATCTCTATACACACACCCCACGCCATTATATACTATCACTACAGCTCAACACTTCAATTATTCACATACTATCATTTTGAAACTTACCTGCCCATCATCGGTTATTATATTTTAAGGAGTAGCTCCAAAATAACTAATGTCGCATTTCTCCATTAAAACATTCCATTATGGTTAAGGGTTCCTTATCTTTAACCATTTTTGCCTGACAATAATGTGTTGCCCCAATCCACATGATAGAAATTTTTCAACCTTTCCAATTCACATCATAGTCCAACTTGATAGTACTTCGTTAAAATGTTTTGCAAGAGGTAATCCTACCGTAGGCCTTTCAGGGTGTTTCTTATATTTCTTACAAGTTTCGCAATTACTACAAATCTCCTTTAACGTTTGTAATCTTTCCTTCTTTAACCTCTGATAATCCTCGTCTTGACCCCATGCTTTATCAATCATCTGTTGCAGTTTGTCAAAAGAGCAATGACCAAATTGTAAATGTATACGTAAACATGTATTTTTCCATTTTTCCTCATTAAGTATTGAATTATTTTCTCTAAGCGTTAGCCAGACACCCTTCATTTTCCCTTAGTTTTATCCTGATATGACCCTTACTATCTATACTAATAGGTATTTTATCATTTATTAAAGAATGATGACATTCTAAATATTTTTTACCAAAATCTATCCTAGCATTTAACTTATTCATAACTACTGTCCCTATCAACCAAGGTATATTCCCTTCTACTATTTCTGTTTCCAGTAATGCCTTATTTCGACCTAGAATGATAGGGATTAAAAATTTCCTATGACATTTATATTCTCTCTCCCCAAAAACATACGTAGCTTCTATTTTCTCTTCAGATCTTCTCATTTTTTCCAATTCTTCCCTGTTTAGAGTCGAAAGAATCGCCCCTAGTCATAATTCTCCTATTACACTGTTCTTACAACCTGTATCTACTATCGCACTTATTATATCCCAATTGTCTTCTTCTTCTATCCCTCTATCACCCAACAAAACCACCTCTTTGTTTAAAGTCTTCTTTTCCTTACAGTTATTGGCCAAGTGTCCTTTTTCTTAACATTTGTAGCATTCTTTATCTTTTAACCAACAAGCTTCCATCACATGGCCTTTCTTCCCACACCCTTCACATTCTCTCTCACTTCTGCGATATTCTGGACAGAATCTTTGCATATGTCCCTCCTTTTTACAATTATAACACACATTCTTCCTCTCTATATTTTTATTCCTCTCACCACTATACCATATCTTATCCTTGTTTAGGTTTTGAAAACTCTGAAAACTCTTTCCCATAATTCCAACTAACAGGCTTGTGACTCTTGTATAAGATAAATCTCCGCCCAAAGCTCCTAACATTATCTTTTCCTCACTTTCTGACAATTTACTCCTCCCCAACAGCAAACCTCCTTTATGTTCCTCCCCTAGTTCCGCCATTCCAGCTGCATTACACCTTCTCAAGGCTACATCAAATCTACTCACGAAATCCTGTATCTCCTCCGTATTTCTTCTTTCAATTATCAAGAAATAATTCATCTATCCATCTTTTCTCTTTTCTTGTCACTGCTATATTTTTCCTCTAACACACTCATTATTTTGTCAACTCCGTCACTACTTGCTATATCCTCTCTTTGTAAACCTCCTACCAACTCCCATGGTTCTCCGCAAAGTGCACTCCGAATGGTTAAACCTGGATATTTATCTGCCTTCTTGTTTCTCCATAACCAATCTTCCACTTTTCCTTTCCACTCCAAAAACCTCTCCTTTCCATCAAGCATTGGACATTTCTCACCCCTCTTACATTTCTCAGTACTCTCATCACCTGAGCTCATCTTGCAGCTACTTGTGTTATTTTGAATATAGAATTGAAGTAAATAAAGCTAAAAAATCAAAACAACAGCATAAACACTATACCTTGGAAACTATAAAGTTCCTTCACATTAATGGTGGACCTAAAAGTCATCTCCCAAGGGATAAAGACCTTCAAGAGTAGGACAGTGAGGAAGTAGTAAGAGAATAAGTTATAAGTCAATGAAGGTTTTATCATATATTCCGGAGAAAACTAATAAGCCTTGTCGATTCTTACATCAGACCCAAAAAAACGAAATTGATGAACCAATAACACACAAAATGGAGAAATCAATATCCAGTCGAATAATTTTAAGGATTATATTATTCACAATTAATAATATATGTCAAAACTTTTTATATGAATCCAACAAACAAAACTATATTCAAAATTGGTCCTAATCCTATAAAGAAAAATATAAGACAAATAAGTAAAAAAAAACTTACAAAAATGAAACGATAAAAACAAAATAAGCGCAGGCCCCTACATCGTGAAACATGCCACAAACTTACCTGAAAATAATCAATAATAACCCTACAAGTATATAAAATTTTCTCGTCCTTCGACTCTGTTGAGGAATAACTCTAAAACTGAGAAGTCTTTCTCTATATAAGCGTTAATTAATTTGGATCCAAAAATAATTAGTTTCAGTTGCTTGTAAAAAAGAAGAGGTGAAAGAATATCAGCAAATCTTAAAGAGGATTATTTCCCCACATTATAATTTTTTTTTTAAAAATTTATAAAGTAACAAATCTCCCCCAAAAAATATAAATACTTGTAGTTTATATATATATATATAATATATATATATATATATATATATTTAATATATATATATATAATATTATATTATATATATTATATATATATATATATATATATTATATATATTATATATATATATAACTTAAAAATTAACTATATTTGAATTTCCTTTTTAATATTTTAATATTATATAATATTATATATATATATTATATATATATATATATATATATTATAATATATATATATATATTATATCATATATATATATATATTATTATATATATATATATATATATATATATATATATATATATATATATATATATATATATAACTTTAAAATTTAAAGTTAATTACTAATTACTTTAACCTTTTCCAGCATGATGTAAAGATGGAGCATTCTCTTTCTGTCCGCACCCCAAGACATAGAGGTGAGGTGCCGTAAGAGATCCAGCAAACGACGGCAGCTGTTCCGAGATGATTAATATGAGGGAGGTACGTAAGGCGCTCATCAAGCAACAGACCCAAGAATCTCACTGTAGACACTAAACAGATGGGAGAATCACAGAGGGTCAAAGAAGGAAGCAAACGTACCCGACCACCACGTCGTGGATTTTTCCTGAACAGCATGGCCTTTGTTTTCGATGTAGAGAAAGTGAAACCACGCTTACTACAGCATGCGGAAACCCTGTCAATGGCCAGCTGAAGCTGACGCTCCATACAAAAAAGCTTAGCCCTAGTAACAATAGTTCAGCATCTTCTTCAAACTGAAGATGTGATGTTAAAAACTAGGAATGCTCTTTGTGAACTAAGACTTAAAATGAATGACACTATCGATCAAGAAACCCATGTCGGAGTCAGATAGTTCATCAGTTTCAGGAATTCTTTCTTGTGGCTTCTTGTCAGGTGAAGATGAAGAACCCAATGTTGATAGACAATGGACCAAACTGGATCACGCAGAAAAGCGAGTCGTTCAATAAAAGCTCTTCAATCCAAAAATCCCATGGAAAAAAAAAATACCCAAAAATAAAAAATAAGCCAGAAAAAGAAATTGCGTCCAAGCAATAAAACCTGTAATGGAAAAGAAAAGCTAAATTAGATTCCATTACAGTGGGGTCAAAGTTAAGTTAAATAAATATTTAAATAGTTAAATGAAATTTGCTTTAGGAGCTTAGGAGCTTATATTTACTATGATAAAAAGAATTTACATCGTTAAATGTAGGATTTGTTTTTTTTTTACAGTTAAACACCACTCACGGGCCGAGCCCTTTTCAAGGAGGGGGCGGAAAATAAAACAAGAAAAAACCACCCAATCCCCAGCCTAAGACAAATCTCTTAGGTGAGCACAAACGTGGGCTTTAAAGAGAGGAAGATTAAATAAAGTTGGAAAAACAGAAGAAGGCAAGGAGTTCCACAGAACAGAAGTAGCTGGAAAGAAAGCGGCACCACAACGAACAAGCCTGGGGTTCTCATTACTCACGCAAAATTCATGCGAGAGCATGCACCCCTTGTTTGCGAGGGCGAAGCAATGGAGGTGGAAGCGAAGCTGCCACTCCCAGAGCATCTTAACCGCTGTAGTACCCTATAGAAAAGAGATAGTGCGCCAACGTCTCGGCGCTAGAGATAGGATGGTCAGGAGAGTTTGAAAAGTAGGGGACAGGTTATTAGTCTCTTAGGCTTAGACTCAACCCTATCCAAAAGAAGGGTGAGTCGGAGCCCCCCCAAATGTGAGAACAATACTTCATACAAGGGCGAATAAGACCCATATAACTGGAGTAGCTGTGCGAAAGGAAAAAAATTCCCGCAACCTGAAAAGAACCTCCCAGCTTCTTTGAGGCCACCTTAGCAACGCATGCACAATATGAAGGGTTTCAAGATAATTTGGTTGTTTATGTTAAGGACCAAGAATGTTATAATGTTATTCACAGGAGAGACGTTAGAGCGTCGAAGGAAATAAGGAGTTTTGAGGTGTTTTTGAGAGAGAGATGTAAGAAGTTGAGTTTTTAAAGAGTTAATTTCACAAGGTTGCGGTGACCCCACCGGGAAATCCCATCCAGATCGACAAGGATAGAATCGGAGAGCTGAAGACGAGAGGCAACTCTAGAAGCAAAAGAGGGAGCAGATTTGAAGAGAGTAAAAGAATGGAGGGTTGAGTCATCAGCATAAGATTGAACAGAGTTGGAAGTACAGCTGAGGAGATCGTTGATGAAAAGTGGAAATAAAGTTGGAGATAGAACAGAACTTGCGGAACACCACAGTTAACAGAAAGGAAGAAAGAGGACATAACATTAACGAGTGCTGATATAGAGCGATCGGAGAGAAAACTAGGACAAGAGTAAGCAAAGGGAAGGAAGGAAACCCAAAAGGAAGGGAGCTTGGAGAGCAGTGACGCGTGCCCAAACCCGGTCAAAAGCTTTGATATGTCAAGCGCCACCACGCAAGACTCCCCATGGTCCTAAGGGCAGAAAGACATAAATCAGTTAGATAGGAAAGTAATATCGCCAGTAGACCTCGAGCGACGAAAGCAATACTGATGATCTGAAAGAAAATGAACGCCAGATGATCCAGGAAATGAGAGTTTAAGAAGAGTTTTCAAAGATTTTAGATAGAACACAAGTGAGAGCTATAGGGCGATAGTTTGAAAGGATCAGAGCGGCTACCTTTTTTTCTGGATCGGTTGGACATATGTGCTTGCTCCAACACTGAGGAAAAGTAAAAGTTTTATATAAAGACTTATATAATATGGTTGAAGGAGAACAGAGTGCCATGCTCAGAAGCACACTCCCTCAAAACACGGGGAGAATGCCATCCGGGCACTAGCCTTCCTGGCGTTCATAGATTTCGGTTCCCATGCACACGATCATGTGTATATCACAGGTAAAGACATGGGAAACCTGAAGAGGAGAAGGAGTAGGAGGAGGGTAGAATTAGTACAAAAGTTATTAGAGATGAAAAAAGGAGGCCGAAAGATTGGCCTTTTCAAGAAGGAGAGTTAGCAACAGAACCGTCAGAGCGAATAAGGGGGAGAGGCAGATTTACAGAATGTTTTTTTAGAGATGTTTTTGCAAGGGGCCAGATTTTTTACCAGTAGGAAAGCAAGCAGGTTTGTCGCAGTTATTCCTTTTTAGTGAAAGATGCACTTAGCCTGTCGTATAGTATCCCTGCTACGATTCCGAGCAGAATGAAATTAGTAAGGTAATAGGAGAATGAGAGTTTTTCCTCGCCCGATATACGCAGTGTCTCTTTTTCATGAATGTCACGAGAACAGGAGCCCACGAACCGTGGATTTTGTGGAATGAAAGTTTAGTTGAAGATGGAATGAAACCTTTTCATCCCATCGGTGATAACGGCCCCCCACCTTTTCAGCGGTGCGACCGAGGCATCCCCGAGTCAAGTAAGATTCATTCCAAGAGTAATTGCCAAAAAACAGCGCGGATTCCCCAATAGCCCGATTAAAGTACAGAATTACGTTTAGGGCAATGGGTGGAGGCTGCTGGAGAAAAAGTATTATTATTTAGAACTACAAGATTGTGGTCAGAGTTACAATTAGGAGGAAAATGATGTTTTATAACGAGAAGAGTAGTGGTTGAAACTAAGTCTAGCGTATCAAGAATTGTTAGAACGATCTGGAATATGTGTAGGTTGTTTAGTTCAACTTTTTCAGATCGTTGAGAATACTTTATGTTTGGCCTCCTCCCCGCCTGCATCAGTGTGAGAGGAGCCCAACTACTCAGTGTGGTGTACGTTGAAATCCCTTAAATAAAGGATCTCAGCATTTGGATGGGAAGAAGTAACAGTCTCATGAGAAGTATTAAGATAGTAAATAAAAACGTGAAAATCTGTCCATTAGGGGAGAAGTAGCAGAAACACAAGATAATGATAGTAGGTGGGAGAAAGATTTTTAGCCACATAACATCGAAATTAGGAGATTCAAGGACGTGTTACAGACGTGTACAGGGAGTGTTTATGTTTATATATGCACAGAAATTTTAAAAGCAGTTTTTTTTTAAGAAACCAATTAGAATTAAATTATATTAACATATGTTGATATAATTCAAAGAGGAATTATTTTAAAAATTAGGAAGAAAATAAATAATTTATTTTATTTTTAAAAAAAAATCAGTAAAATATTTTCTAAATTTTAAATAGGAAGTCAAAATAAAAGTGACACTAACAACCAATCTTATTTATAATAAAATAAACACTTCATAACTCTTAAGAGAATTAATGATATGTGAAAATGGAGATGAAATTTTAATTAAAACTAATTTACCAGAGCTGGTAAATTTTAAAATGATGGAGCAGGAGACATTAATTTTAAAATGGTCGAGTCGGAGCCTGGGCTACACAGCCCTGCCTAACATACAAGTTCTTTTGACCTCTTCTACTGTTTTCCATTATCACTTTACTAATCACTAATTGTACTTTAACTTTATAAGTACGATTGCTGCGCCATTTTCGCTCTTCATTAATTATGTTGTTACTTGTTATATATTTCCATGCTTATTAAATATATGGTCTTTTAATTGGGATTTCCGATTACATTCATAGCTGCACTCACAACATTTAAATAACTTTATATTTCGATGCACAAGCATGTGTCTCTTCAAGTTATTTTTAACATTACATTCATAACTGCAATCAGTACATTTAAAGAATTTTATATTTTCATGATTTAGCAAGTGGGCTTTTAGATTTCTTTTAACATTACATTCATAGCTGCACTTAGAACATTTAAATAACTTTATATTTTCATGCACAAGCATATGTGATTTTAAGTCTCCTTTCCGCTTACATTCATAGCTGCACTCGGAACATTTAAATAACTTTATATTTTGATGCACAAGCATATGCGATTTTAAGTCTCCTTTCCGCTTACATTCATAGCTGCACTCAGAACATTTAAATAACTTTTTATTTCGATGCACAAGAATGTGGCTTTTTAAGCTTCCTTTATCATTACATTCATAGCTGCACTCAGAACATTTAAATAACTTTATATTTCGATGCACAAGCATATGTGATTTTAAGTCTCCTTTCCGCTTACATTCATAGCTGCAA
This sequence comes from Trachelipus rathkii, assembly GCA_015478945.1. Classification (NCBI taxonomy): domain Eukaryota; kingdom Metazoa; phylum Arthropoda; class Malacostraca; order Isopoda; family Trachelipodidae; genus Trachelipus; species Trachelipus rathkii. The sequence goes on from JABUQX010038761.1 coordinate 21,894, forward strand.
TCAAAACATTTAAATAACTTTATATTTTGATGCACAAGCGTGTGTGTTTTTAAATTTACCTTATCAATACATTTATAGCTGCACTCAGAACATTTAAATAACTTTATATTTTGATGCACAAGCGTGTGTTTTTTTAAGTTTTTTTTCCGATTACTTTCATAGCTGCACTCAGAACATTTAAACAATTTTATATTTTCATGATTTAGCAAGTGAACTTTTAGATCTCTTTTATCATTACATTCATAGCTACACTCAGAACATTTAAATAACTTTATATTTCGATGCACAAGCATGTGTGTTTTTAAGTTCTTTTTCCAATTACTTTCATAGCTGCAATGTGCACATTTGAACAATTTTATATTGCTGTGAATTAGCAAATGACTCTTTAGGCTTGATTTAAAATTAGATTCATAATTGCAATGTGCACATTTAAACTTTGTTTGTTATGTAATCTTTAATGGCTTTTCAACTCATCATTGCTTTTAAAACTAAAATTACAAAATCTGCAACTGAGGTTTTTTAGATGACTCTTTTTAATGGTTTGATGAAGCGTTACTGACGTTTGAGGTTTGCTTCTTGAACTCTTTTTAATGGTTTGATGAAGCGTTACTGACGTTTGAGGTTTGCTTCTTGAACTACTTTTCATAATGGAACCCTTTTCTTCTTCTTCTTCTTCATTAACATAGCCAAGGAGTGTCTGCACAAATCAATAATAAATATTACAAAATAAGTATAAAAATTATATGTGTGAAATAGGGTTGGTCCACGCACCAAGTGCAGTGCGGTGCGTGATGTGGTGCAGCACACAATTCCAGAGTCCAGGTACGGTACGGTGCAACAAAAATGACTTTTGGAGCGGAGCGGTGCTTGATGCGCTCACTCTCTTGCGGTGCAGTGCGGTGCACAAAATTCCAATGCTCGGCCAACCCTTATATAAAGAATAAAACTTGTATACATTATAAAAATGTGTATTAGACTGGCCCTTATTTTCAAAGTTTTGAAATTCCTAGTTCCCAACCCCTAATTTTGTTCCAATATATAAAAAAGTGTTGCTTGAAAAATTTCAGCTAAATATGATTACTTTAAGGTGACCCCCCCCCCCTTCCAAAGCAGCTAAAGTTATGAATTTCGCAGAAACTTAGGCAGTATCTTTAACATTAAGGTAAACAACAGAAATATGCACAATTCACAAGGTAACATCTATATTTTAAAAGGATATAATAATAATAATAATAATAATAATAATAATAATAATAATAATAATAATAATAATAATAATAATAATAATAATAATAATAATAATAATAATTTAATAACATACCAAAATTTACTGCTTCATTAGGCCAATTTGGTAGCCTTCGGGTACGTTTTCCTGTGTTCACTAACAATCTGCATTATGAATTGCCTTTCATCTTCGTTCTTGATAAGAATATTCTGATATTTCTGGACTAGTTTCACTCCTCTTTCCGCAACATCATTAACAACTACAATGCTATTCACTATTTGTAACCCACTTTGGAAGTTAACATCATCTTTCCAAGTAGATGGGCATTTATTTAAAAAACTTGTATTTATTGTAAATCTTGAGAAGCACATCCTCGATTTAGCTGAAATAAAATGATAGAACTGTTTTTCTTTTAAACAGTTGGAGTCTTCGTACTCTTCATTACTAACAATGTATCATTTTATTTCGTTCCCAGCATCTCTGTCTTCTGCGGTCTTTACTATAATTGCTATCTTTCGCTTCTTCTCTATTGGCACCTCATCATCAAAGAAAGAGAATGCGGCATTTTCTGGCGAGAGGTACCATAAATGATTTATAAATTTTTTCACGGCAGCACTACTGATTTCTGGATCTACTTGTTTATACTCAATTAATTTTAGTAAAAAATTGTAATCCAGATATGAAGTTTTGACCGCTAGGGGTGCTAGGAACCATACCCGTAAATAGAGTGTGATAAGAAAAGTGCATATTCTTGTGATTGAATTTATCTCATGTTTGGTTTTGGAATAAATACAGTTTAAAAGCATAAATAGCCTTGGCCATCCACCGTGCGTGGCTTACAGCTCCAGGAAGGCGAAATGAGAATCCTTTTGCTTGACTACCATCGAGGAATATTATTGCCAACTCCAGCAATTCGCGGTAATCAGCTCTATACTGTTTTGTAAGTAACTGTCCTTGTAAAAATTCCAGCATACTGAGACGGACGTCCTGTCTGACATTTTCTACCCCAGTACGGTACTTTCTCTTGTCTATGGTCGACCAGGTTTCCCTAAATCTTTTGAACAAACTCACGTCGGGTCCAGAACTTACTCCCAATATTGTTTCAAAACAAGCTCTCAGTACTAATTCGAAGATATGATGACGACAGGGAAGGTAGAGTAAGTTACGATCAAACATATTTTCAAGGTTTGTACATGCACCATTTATTCGACCTGTGTTGCTTGCAGTTGTATCAAAACACAACGCCTGTATTTTATTTTCTATACCCCAATTTTCCACTTCTTGGTAAACGGCAACAGCCTGATCAATTCCTCTAGATGTTTGGATTTCGGGTATACCTATTAATTGTTCTTTGCATTGAAGTGTTACAATTATGGCTAATCTGTCAACCTTTTCTACGCCAGACAAAGCTGGCAGCAGCTTTCCATTACAGTGTAACCAAAGCATTGCACTCTTTCAACTTAAATTTTCCTTTAATATCTGCTTGCCTCTGTTCCCTGAAATGTTTTCTTCGACGCTGCAAAGAAGTACGATTAACAATTAATTGTTCTTTGCATTGAAGTGTTACAATTATGGCTAATCTGTCAACCTTTTCTACGCCAGACAAAGCTGGCAGCAGCTTTCCATCCCAATGTAATACCAAAGCATTGCACTCTTCCAACTTAAATTTTCCTTTAATATCTGCTTGTCTCTGCTCCCTGAAATGTTTTCTTCGACGCTGCAAAGAAGTACGATTAACAATTAATTGTTCTTTGCATTGAAGTGTTACAATTATGGCTAATCTGTCAACCTTTTCTACGCCAGACAAAGCTGGCAGCAGCTTTCCATTACAGTGTAACCAAAGCATTGCACTCTTTCAACTTAAATTTTCCTTTAATATCTGCTTGCCTCTGTTCCCTGAAATGTTTTCTTCGACGCTGCAAAGAAGTACGATTAACAATTAAGGTTTTAGTGTTGAATTGAAAAGCTTGTGCTGCAGCTATTAGGAAATGTATCGCATTTCGATCAGATATTTTGCATCTGTCTAGAGTTTCTGACAAACGTGGTTAAAAAATATACTTTGCCTCTCATTCCAGAAGTACTTGGTTCGTTCTCTTTCACTGTATAACTTGAGTCTAGTTCTGTATCTTGAGTAGGACATATAGTATGCTCGCTGCCAATATTTTCTTCACTATCACTACTTGACGATGAGGGTTGCGGTAGCTGAATCATGGCGTTTCCTTCCATTTCCTCAAAAGTTCTCTTTCTTCTCTCATTTTCCTTTTCAATGCGTTCCTGTTTTCTTTCTTCGATGGCTTTAAGTCGGTGATCAATACCAGCCATGCAACCTACTCTTCCTTTCATGCGTTGCAAAATTATAAACTCTTTATCCTCTTTGCTTTTAATTATATCTAGGGCATTCTCATGGGCTATATCAAATAAATCTTCTAAAACGTCAGTGAATTTTGTGCGCTTTGCCACTTCTACATCTGTGACTCTACTAAGTCATTTTTGTAGGTTTTGCCATTCATTATAAAGAGTTATGACTTTTTCAACACAATGATCCGCTCGTTTTGAAGGAATTCTAGCCTTTTCCCAAAATACAAGAACTTCCCTTACAACTAGCCCTGCACTTTCTTTGATTGATAATTTAACAATACATAAATTAAAGAAAATGACACTGAGTACTTGCCGATTTGATGGTAGCTTTGCACCTACAATTTGGTTTGTTATATTTCCCATAAGACTAATTTCGTAATCCTTTCGTAAGCTGCGAGAAAGTTTTGAAGTGGACTGCGAAAATGCTGATGTCATTATACTGCACCAAAAAAAAACACTACAAAAGGCATAAACGTACTAAATGCGTAACGATTATAACTATAACATGAAACTCTGTGTCTGTGAACGTGAAAAACACACATTACCTACTTCAACTCTGTTGACAAACAACTGAGAGTTCAGTGACTCAGTCAGCAGTCACCATACAAATGGTAACGCCATCTATATTCATAATTACTTACAAATTAAAATATTTTCTATTCGTATTATGTACGTCTTTCATAAAAAGTTACAAAGACTATAATATGAAATTTTTATAAGGAATAGGAGTATTCCTTTTCTTCAACTGGGAACTTTATATGAAATATGAAATTTTTATAAGGAATAGGAGTATTCCTTTTCTTCAGCTGGGAACTTTAGCCCCTTTGGGGGTCGCTTTAACATTATCTGATTCACCTGAAACTTAACAGAGTCATTTTATACGGATTGGAACAATTTAGAAGGTTGGGAGATGAAAAATATTTCAGTTAAGAAAATCACATACAAATAAGGGCCGGTCTAATGTGTATTAAATATATAATTATTACTTTAAAAATTTCTTTTATTTTAAGTTCAAAAAGGCAATTTCAAAAGACTTTTTGTTTATCGATTGTGGAATACACAAATATACATAAAAATTACAACATTCAATGGATCAAGAATGGAGGCGAGATGGTGATTGATTGATTTGGAAGTTGTTTAACAAATCGTTTTTGGTCGTTAGTTTAGAGATATTAGAGGTATCAGGTATGTGATTATATAAGGGTATGGGTGATAAGGGGAACTGTAGGAACTATAGGGGAATTAGTTTAATGAGTGTTGTAGGAAGATATATGTTGGTATTTTGGTCGAAAGAGTACGTCGAGTGACTGAAGGACTGATTGGTGAAGACAAGGTGTATTTAGAAGTGGTAGAGGATGTGTGGAACAAATTTTACGTTCAAACAAATGACCGAAAAATGAGAGAAGAAGAAATATATTTGTATTTAAGGTTTTATGGATTTTGAAAACAAGCAATTTGATAGATTTTCAAGGAGCCTTTTGGTTTAGATGTTAAGTGAATTTTTTTTTTTTTTTGAGGCATGTACTGAAGTCTCTTACGGCTTTCTTGGAGGAAGCGGCTATTGGTATTAATGATAATATTGGTGTTTGGTGTAAGGCTTCCTGAATGGAATAAAAAGTAGGTATGGCGATAGTGAAGCGTGTGCAAGGATATATAAATGGAGTCGAGAGTGATTGATTTAATATTATAAAAAGATGGGGCAAGAGATGTGGTCAATGCCCTCCTTGTTATTCATATGTTATATGGATAAGGTTATGAAATATTGTGGGTGGCTAAGAGAAGGTTGTAGAAATGATGGGAGAATGGAGGATGTACGTACTATTATAAAGGATGATTTTGGTTTTGTGTGGCGAATCTGAAGAGAGTTTTTTCGAGAGGATTGGTAGAGAGGTTTGGAGGTATATGTGTAAAAGGAGTGTTTTGAAAGTAAATGTAGATAAGAATAATGCCTATGGTAGTGAGTGAGAAGTCCGCCGGGAGTAAAGTCTGTTAGACGGTCACATGATCAGGGATAGGTTTTTAAATATTTTAGGATATAATGTGGATGAAAAGGGAACGGAGATGCAGAGCTTAGTATGAAAGTTGCGAATGGTAGGAAGGTAGCTGGTGCAATTAATCATTGGTGGATGTAAAAGGGCTAGGATTGAGTGTGCTAGGGTTTTGCGTGAGGAATGTTGTTTCTGTGTCAATGTATAGTAATGAAACTATGGTATGGAATAAAAAGTTATAGATCTAAGTAAGGTACATGTGTTCAGATGGACAATTTTAGGGGCGTGTTCGGCGGTGTGAAGAGAATAGTGGTTGTGAAGAAGGCGTACAATAAGAATAAACGAGGGGTTTGTAAAACATTAAGGATAAGATGACAGTCAGTTTGTGTTAGAGCGATTATTAGTGGTGAGTGTGCTGGGAATCGCCTGGCTGGGAGAACCAAAGAAAAAGGGGTTTGAGTCAGTAAAGGAATGCCTGAAAGAAGGAAATGCGAGTTTGGCAGAGGCGAGAAGAATACCTGAAAAATACATATGTGACAAGAACGCAATAACTTGGGGGATTTCAAATTCCGGAAATTCCTGCCCAAGCCGAGTATGTGCATTTGTTCACTACGATTCTTTTAATCTTTTTTCTCTCCCTCCATTTTTCATACTGTTTATACCTTTCAACCCTCCTCCTCCATCATAGATTCTCTCTCTCTCTCTCTCTCTCTCTCTCTCTTCCTTATTTTTAACTCTCACCCATCAGTCCCTTTAAGCCTTTAAGTACTTTGTACGCATTTTTCATCTTGAAAAAAAGGATATCCTCCCTTTTTTTTCCCCCGTCAAAGCCCTTTGCGACCTAAGGTGCCTCTTCCCCCATAGGTCTTCAGTTCATCTCACACTTCTTCTACGTGGATAAGGGTACAAGCCAAAACCTGACCTTTTTGTTCACCTATATCTAGGCCGTCAATTGTAAGGGACCTGACCCTTGGGTCATCCGCCGGAGCAGGCTGTCCTGTTCTTTGGTGAAAAATCTCGGGCTCTGCCGTGAATTTATGTAGATTCAGTGCGGTACACGGGGATAAAACCAGAGCAGAGTTCCGGGAGGATCTTCCGAGGCAACATTCACAGCCTACCCTGCAGGGTATGGTCCGGAAGTTGTGCGAGTCTGGTTTGTGACCTGTTGTGGGGAGAAGGACTACCCTTACTTATGAAATATAAGCTTTTCCGGTCCATCCTGTAATCTACTTTTATGCTTCATTTGTTTTATTGTTATAATTTGCTCATATATGGAGACTAGGTCTGTGGTTTAACTTCTATGAAAACGGGCTTGTAAAGATAATACGTTGTTAAACCAAGGCGTTCACAATTACCAACAGTTGGGCACCCCACCCCGGTACCTCCTACTCCTAGACCAGAAGGTGTTTCCGCTTTTATTCCTTCTACTACACATGCAAACCCTCTGCGTAACCTCTGCGATTCATCGCTTGGTACGCCCTCGACACCCAAGGTGCCCAAACGGTTGGAACATCCAGAAAACGAGTCCCCCGTCCTAGTCGTTCTCATTTATGTACTCCATATGCTGCTCCCTCTGCCGGGAAGTGCAGCTGATACATTCATTCCCGGATCATAATTGGCTTATTGCGATCCCACTACCATCCAGCCTCTAACTGGGAAACGACATTAATCCTGAGCGAGGCACTCGAAAAAGCTTTAGGAATTAAAGACCCCCCCCCCCCAGTCGCGTTAATGAGATATGGGTCCCTTCTCGTTCAAGCTACTACCCAGAATCAAAGTTTCATCTTGTCATCCTTAACATCTCTAAGAAACATTCCTCTTATTTCCACTCCTGATGAAATAAGAAACATATCCAAAGGCACTATTTATTCTTTAGAACAGAAAAATGAAGATATTGCTGTCATTTTAAGGAAATCTACACTAGCAGCAAAAAGATTCCGGTCACAAATGTTAATAAGATTTCCCCCTCTCGGGACTCGCCTGATACCTCCCAAATCCTCGTTTTACTGTGACCTTGTAGTACGCCCCTTATTGCACCTTCAAAAGGTGAAAATTTGGGTTTACAAGCGTACAGTGTTTCGTTCTTTTTTTTTCCCTCGACGCCAGACGGGTGTTAAAGGCCAACGGTTTGGTCATCCCAGAAAATATTGTAGGGGACTGCATGACATATGCCCAGTCTGCGAAGAATTTCACATTCCCTGTTTAAAAACAGACCACAAAAACTGTGAACCCCACAATTAATATTCCTTAAAATGCCCGTCTTACCTAATTTGAACAGGAGGTTTTGGATTATGTACCATACCACCAAATGAGCAGGAGAGATGCCCATACACCAGCTCAAAGACAAATATCTCACAAGACAAGAGGCAATCTTATAGTTCGCAATTGCATGCAGCTTCCAACTGCCTTCGGAGTTAATCCACCGACACAACTTCATTCCAGTAGAACATTTCCCTAAATTCTAGCAAAACTCAAGCAGTTACTGCAACCTGCCCACCTGCAATGTCTATACTACCGACTTCTCAAATAATCCAAAAGCAGCCCTTGATCCAATCTCCCGTCAAAATGCCCATCACCCATTATATTTATTCTCCCGAATACTTGTTTTCAACTTAACTAATATTTGAACTAAATTGGTTATCCAATACAAAGCGTGGAGAGCATTTCCACCGAAGAACATCTCTGTCCCATATCCCACCGCAATGGAGTTTTCGTCAAACTCAATTGTTGGAGGCCCTGCATCTATGTCCCTAATCTTCTTCCACAGTTACACAATTTCCTGGAAAAGAAGACGTTCCCAGACACAAAGAAAGACTAAATATACAAACTAAAGATTATTTGCGCTAGAAACCAAACATCCAATTTTCTAAGCAAAACACACTGACCCAGATCGTAAAAAATGCACCGAGACAGCGAGACTTTATCATAAGTCTACTTCCTGAGACAAACAGCAAATGACTTCAAAAGATTGTACCCAAACATTCACAGTTATTGAACCAACCCATCCAACCACCAACCAATTCCCTGTTACCCTAACAGCATAATTCCAGCTCTTCTGAAATCTTCTATAACCTTCTGCGAATTTCCTACCTCAGCACTCACTAAACAGGATTATAATGATTAGTATCAACTTTGTGAGAGTCTGAATGAGTGGGAAGGAAGAAGCAAATGAGTGAAAAATAATTGCTTTTTTCTATGGATCAGAAATATAAGTAACTCATGAGGCTGACATGGAATTATGTGATGAATGGCCATCCCTTAGCGAGGAGTAGCACGAAGACATGTCGGATGTGACTAGAAACAGAATCGTCCGATTAATTTATACAACATCTAATTGATATAAACAAAATGTGTAAAACAATAATAATCTAATAATTAAAAATAACTAATAATAATAATAATAATAAAAATAGATAATAATAATAATGTCCCTGTAATTGAGGGAAATATCCATGTGTGTGGGGGAGAAGTATTTCCACAACGGTAGTTCTGCGTGTCGTAAGAGCCGACTAATAGGACAGTGGTAGATGGGTGTGGGTTGTGCTACCTATTAATTTAATGACCTACAAATGTTCATCTCGCATACCATCCAGTTCTGGTGGAACAAGGGGCACCTCAATGGATAATAATAAATTATAATTATTTTTCAAAACTAGTCAATGTGTTAAACCAAAATTTACTTTTAATTCCTTCAGACTCAACTTCTTGAGAGTCACCAAAAGGAATTTCGATTTCACAAGTGTTTTGAAAAAAATCTCTCTTCATCCGATCTCACAAGATTTGGAATTCGGAAACATTTTTTCCACTTACTTTTCTTTCAATCAAGGAAGAAACATTCTTCAGGCTCTTAAATTTCTATAAATGAAATAATAAATAATGAATAATAATAATAATTAATAATATAATAAAATAATAATAATAATAATAATAATAATAATAATAATATATTAATTAATCTAAAAAATTAACCAGATAGAAGGTGAGGTGCACAACATATTAAACTGGAACCGAATAGTAGTCAGAACAAATGTCACAAGTCCGAAGAGGAAGGCCTATCCCATCCCCTTCACCTTAGTGACAGCTCGTCTCGCAGTAAAAAAAAAAAGCGACTAAAGTAGGGCTTCACAAATACCATCGAGAACGACACTCTGCTGAGTTTTTTTCGTCAATGTAGGGTTTCCATTTCCTTGGCCAGGTCCACAACATTCAACCACACATCACAAAACCCACATTCAACTCCTATTATGACCTTTCTTCTCGCTTTGCCTAAACTCGCATTTATTTACTGACTCAAACCGCTTTTTCTTCAGTCTTGCAGCACAAACAATACTATACATCTGCTTAACCAACCGACTATAATCCATTCTTTCCATATGACCATAACCATCCTAATGACACTATTGTGTTTAGTCTCTCATTATTCGCCACTTAGCCTTCCCACCACACCAACTTTTAAAACACGTTTATTCTGCTGATTTAGCGCATTCTTCTCAAAACCTAAGCGACGCCCCCAAGATTGCCATCTTAAACAGATTGTACTTAGATCTATAACCCTCTTATTTCAACCAGATTATAACATTAACACCAGTAACCACAACATACCCTCATGCAAACCCTAAGTGCCCTCAAGACTTAGACTTAGTACCACCAAGGATTTAATTGCACCAAACCTACTTCCCTACCATTCACAACTTTTTTATTTTTGATAAACTTTGAATCATCCATTCCATTTTTCAATCTACAGCTCTACTAGCCCAAATATTTAAACTTGGATATGTTTTCCAATCTGCTCACCATCCAACAAAATAATAATAATTGAAAACAATAATAATAATAATTAATTAATAATAATAATAATAATAAATAATAATAATATAATAAAATAATAATAATGACAACAACATTACATAGTAATAAAAATAATAATAATAAAAATAAAATAATCGCTACGTACTAGTATAAAAGCAACTGCACTAATAATAATAAAAATATATAATATAGCTGATTAATTGGAATTAACACACCATTAAAGTGTGAGGACAAGATTTTTTTTGGGCAATTTGGTCAGATTTTCGGTTTTATGAACATCAAGTGTTAGCTCAGTTCTTGGCCTTCACATGAGGATCCCCTTCTCTGATTCTCGTCAATTCTGACTTATAGCATGCCATTTTCATCTAGCTTCTTCATTTTTAATAGCCTTTCCTAAAGACAAATTTGTTTCAATGCTAGAATAATTGAAAACAAACAAAAAAAAAAAAAAAAAAAAAAAAAACATTTTTTAATATTTCAGGGAGAAATAGAAACACCCAAAAAGCACAAAGGCGTGTCTTCGAGAAGATTCATGAAGAGAGGCAATCAAGTTTGACGACCAACTAGACAATCAAATAGAAATTAACTCCATTCTGATTATAGGAAGGAGATATAAGAGTTGATTTAGGTGGGAACGTGGTTTGAATTGCAAATATGAATAATAATAAAAATTCTGACGTCATCAAGTATTAGAAAAAAATTGGTCATGAAATTAGAAGGGAAAATATATAGAGGAAGAAAAAATGTCTAAGATATTCGGAAGAAGTGTCAAGAGAATTTAGGACAGGACTGACAGAATGGATTATGAGGAGAACTCGTAGATGAACAGACAATGATCATATTTTAAGACTGAAAAATGTTCATCCAGCATTTTAATTATTCAAATATTTCTCAATTTTGTCACTTTCAAAAAGTAATAAATTACTGTACATATTATTATCGATTAAATTGACCTTATGTTCTCTTCAATTTCAGGTGAAGGTGTTCATGGATAGATGTTGGGATCAAAGGAAAGAAAACATTTAAGATAAGTGACATGGTTCAGACAATAGAGATTGTCTGAACTAGTAATGTAGTGGTTAGGTATTATTTATATATCTAAATTCGTCTAACATATTTATTTTCAACTTTATAGACACTTGTAATATATACATATGTGTAAGAATGCTACGTCTTTAGTTTGTTTTTTATTTCTACATTTCATTTAATTAAACATAATAAATAAGAATATATATGTTATTCATATATTGTAATAGTAAATTAATAACATCTGACGGGAAGTGACTGTGTGGATCCTAGTCTATTAAAACCATAATTGTAGTATTACTTATCTCCATATTTAATATCGTTTGTTTTGTAAAATAGACTATTATATTTTTAAAGTCTTCCAAAAGAATTAGGTATTTCCTTTGTCTTATAAATTCTAATTCTCATATAGATTAATTAGGTCTAATTAACATGAGAGAGAGAGAGAGAGAGAGAGAGAAGAGAGAGAGAGAAGAGAGGAGGAGAGAGAGAGAGAGAGAGAGAGAGAGAGAGAGAGAGAGAGAGAGAGAGAGAGAGAGAGAGAGAAAGAGAAAGAGAAAGAGAGAGAGAGAGACGAAGAAGAGAGAGAGAGAGAGAGAGAGAGAGAGGAGAGAGGAGAGAGAGAGAGATGAGAGAGAGAGAGAAGAGAGAGAGAGAGAGCACGAGAGAGAAGAGAGAGAGAGAGAGAGAGAGAGAGAGGGAGAACGAGAGAGAGAGAGAGGCGAGAGAGAGAGAGAGAGAGAGAGAAGGAGAGGAAGAGAGAGCGAGAGAGAGAGAGAGAGAGAAGAGTGAGAGTTAGGAGACAGAGAGGAGAGAGATAGA
>JABUQX010038762.1:0-2500 GCA_015478945.1 Trachelipus rathkii
TTAACTTCTTCAGCCTCTTTAATCTCAGCTGCTAATTTACTTTTTTTTTTGCACCTTCCAGAGTTTCTGCTTCTTTGGCACATAGTTTTCTTTTTAAGTATGTCTTATACTCTGAAGAAGCGTTGCGGCAGTATGACATCATCTCATTTGTAATACAATAATCAACCCCTCCAGTATTTTTCATTTCTTCAGCAATAACTCTTTTAGCAACAACTGACTCTTCACACAAATTTTCTTGTAGACAATGTTTGTTTGTCGAGAAACCTCTCTCTACAGAAGCATTCCCATGAAATAAAGAAAGAATCAGTGTTACAAAGTTTTTTGTTTCTTTTTTGAACGTTTACATTTTTAAAAATTTCAATGAAAAGTTGATCGAGTCTATCTTCCTTCTCATCAAAATTTTTCAGAAGTTCAAGAACATAGGGATTAGATATCAAAAGTTCATAATCCTCTTTGATTAAATCAGCCGTATTTCAGCTTTCTGTACATCTTTTGCCTTGCTAAAAGAGAATCCAAGGTAGAACCAACTGAGGCTCCTTTCAGTGACAAACAACTTAATGCCTTTGTGATGGAATATTTAAGAGGACTTCTTTCTACTAACTTCTGGATAAGTACTTGCAAGAATTACATACAATCTTCTCTAAATTTTAAAATTTCTGGAGTTTGCAGTCTTCGAAGTGCATTCCTAATTCCCTCTTTTGCTGTATGATACAGGTCCATATTTTCTGCATTTATGAATTTTTTTTTTATCTTTAAAGTTAATTTTCATTAAAACTTAGATGTCTTAACAATAAATGTTCGGTTTTAGAATTCTTTTCATTAAAGTTTTAACTAAGTGACTGAGATCATCATACAAGAAGGGTGTCAATGGGTCTTTACGTTGAAACTTCAATAGAAATCCTTTTTTTTTTTTTTTTTTTTTTTTTTTTTTTTTTTTTTTTTTTTTTTTATATAAATATAAAAATTTATCTTTGCTCACACCAAAGGACTGAGCTATCTGCGAATCAAGAAACATCTTACTAAATTGTTTTTGGCAACAATCAGAAGCTCTATTGGAAATATGAGCTTGATTAACAGTCAAACACCACATTATTTCAGCTTTCTGTACATCTTTTGCCTTGCTAAAAGAGACATCCAAGGTAGAACCAACTGAGGCTCCCTAAGAACAAGAACTTGATGCAGAATTATTCTTTGCAACTGTTTAGAATTAATTGAACAGTACCCAGTACTTTGCTTAACAAAATTGTTCATCATGTCCGGCGAGCTGGATTTTAAGCAAATATTTAGTGATGCTCTGGTGTTTCTTGCTACTTGCATGACTTTTAATGGATCTTGTTGCCATATTGGAAAGGGAAAATTCTTTCTTGCAGTAGATGCACAAAGCGTAATGTTCCGATTTTGATTCTCTGAGCTATTTTGACCATTCCGGATGCAAAGTGGAGTCCAGCCATTGTAAATTAAAACTGGCTTTATAATAGTTTTTTGCCAACTTATTCTAATATTGGAATATTTATTACAACTTAATTCAATTCTGTAAAATAAAAAGAGAAATTAGTTAAATGCGCTGATACTGCAGATGAATAAATTTTAATAAAAATAATATTATAAAGATTCAATAACTCAAGAAGTATAAATTCTTAGGCTAAGAAAAAGTCGATATATAAATTTTTTACTTAATTTTACTCCATATTGGACTTATCAACAATTTAAATTCTAAGTACTAGGAAGAGGAGAATCATGAATGATATTCTTGTGCTCTTTACTTTCCTCCTCCTTCAAAGACAAAACACTTTTCTAACATCCCTTGAGCCAACTGAGCTTCCTTAAGATCTCCCTTTTTAAGATAACTTCGAAGTCAATATGTGCTTCACTATACTTCTAGGGGTTAAGCAAAAATGATGCTTGATATAAATAATTGGATTGGATAATTTTAATTTTTCGCCTGTGTTTTTCCCTGTTTTCCCTAGCACACATTTTCATTTTCCCTGTGTTTCCTGTTGTATACAACTTGCTATCCCTTTCGCCGGTTCTCTCGTCTCTTCCTGTTGACAATATAAACATCCTTGGCCTTAACATAAACAAAAAATCACAGTGGTTGCTAGGGCGGCCTCAAAGAAACTGGGAGTTCTGTCAGACTGCGAGACTTTTTTTTCCTCTCTCAGTTACTCCACTATACAAGGGTCTCATCCGCCCTTGTATGGAGTACTGCTCTCATATCTGTGGGGGGGTGGGGGCTCTGTTTCATCCGGCTTTTGGATAGGGTCGAGTCAAAGGCCCAAAGACTTATAAACCTGTCCTGTACTATCTAGTTCACTTGACCCTTTATACTCGGTGCGATGTTCGGTGGCTGCAGCGCTTTTCGACCAGTACCGCAAAGCCGAGTGCTCCAGGGAACTATCCACTCGCGTAACCACCACCTTTAACGACGCCTGTAGGCACAAGGGGTGCTTTGTCGGCACATGAGTTTTGTGTGTTGATGTTAGTAACTCCAGAAGGGTTC
>JABUQX010038762.1:7500-10000 GCA_015478945.1 Trachelipus rathkii
ATATATATATATATATATATATATATATATATATATATATATATATATATATATATATATATATATATATATATATTATATATAATATATATATATATATAAATATTTATATTATATATATATTATATATATATAATAATATATAATATATATTTATACTATTGGGGGGGGGGGAGTTCTGTGGCGTCTGGTGCAGGAGGCTGCTAGCACCAACTGAAGATTCTAAGCAAGCTACGCGGGAAAACGCCCACTTTATCGTGAACAATGCTCATTCTCTTCAACATCTAATATTTTTCAATTGAAGGTGGTTATTCAACACCAGAACCTAACCCCTTGAAATTGGTGATCCTGGAGTGACCAATTTGAAGGGGTTAGGTTCTGGTGTTGAATAACCACCTTCAATTGAAGAATATTAGATGTTGAAGAGAGTGAGCGTTGTCACGATAAAGTGGCGTTTCTTCCCGGAAGCTGCTTAAGATTCTTCAGTGGTGCTAGCAGCCTCCTGCAACAGGCGCCACAGAACTCCCCCCAGTGACAATACCGCGAGCACACTCCGCTCTCCTGACCTGGATGGACGTCGGGTAGTAGCGTGTAGCTGTCAGGTGAGTTAGGTGCGCACACATTACGGTCAATGAGAAGGCTTTGACCACTCTGTACTCTTACGTTAAAGGTGTTACTAAATTATGTGTGCTACTTAAAAACACAGGTTTTTCCGCAAACTCTGCTCTGGCTCAGCCTGTGGCTGGAGTTTATTCTATAAAATGTAATTCTTGTCCTTCTCTATATTTTGGTGAGTTAATTGATATTGAAAGACGCATTTACCAACACTGTTATGATTTAAGGACTGATAATCCGAATTCTACACTCGTGAAGCATAGAAGTAGATTTGACCACATTACAAATGCTAAAAATTTAGAGATTGTTCGTAAATGTAATAATAATTTTAAATGTAAATTTTTGGAAAGTTTTTTAATATACATCTCTAAAAATCAACATATTAATGTTTTAGAGAGGGAAATGAGGTTGGATGCTGTTTTAAGTAATATCCTGAAAAGTGATAAAAAATGGCTTCTCTTCGCCGATAACAAGTAAATGTTACAAACAACTTATTTTTTCACTGATGCTTTGCTATGGTTTTAATCATTTTCAATTTTAGTGCGTATGTTGTTGCTTTGCTGAATAAAGTGCTAATGCACAGAAAGGCCTCCAGAATTTTTGTCCCATTTTTTGTATTGTTTTAAATGTTTTAATTGTAACGTAGTTATATAATTTAGGGGTGTTTCCTATGAATTTATATTTTCTGTGGTTATACAGTTTTAAATATATTATATATATATATATATATATATATTATATATAATATATATATATATATATATATATATATATATATATATATATATATATATATATACTATATATATATATATATATATATATATATATATATATATATATATATATATATAATATATATATATATATATATATATTTTATATATATATAATATATATATATATATATATATATATATATATATATATATAATATATATATATATATATTATTATATATATAATATATATATATATATATATATATATATATATATATATATATTATATAAGTATATATATATATATATATACAGAGGTTGGGGCAATCGTTACTCAAAAAGAGTTCCCATTATCGTACTCCGTTACTCGGAAAAAGTTGTTCCGTTATCGTTATTCCGTTTCTTTAAAAGGAAAAGTAACGAAGCGCCGTTACTCCGTTACTTTTAAATTTTCAATAACATAGATTACGTATTTAGGTAATTTATTGGTTTGTGTATATTTAAATTTTCAACATTATCATTATTATTAAAAAACATACCCTCATGTAAGACCCTAGCGCACTCAAGACTTAGTCCCTTTACATCCACAAACGATTTAATTGCACCAGTCACCTTCCTGCCATTCACAACTTTCCTACTTGACACTCTTGAATCATCAGTTCCCCTTTTCATCCAACATATATACTAAATATTTAAACTCAGACACTTGTTCCAGCTGCTCCCCATCTAACATAACTTCACACCAAGGACTGTCCTCACTCACAATCATAACCTTACTCTTATCTACGTTTACCGTCAAACATCTCCTTTTACACACCCTGCCAAATCTCTCTACCTATTCTCTCAAACTCTTTCAGATTCGGCTCACAAAACCAAATCATCCGCATATATAAGGTAGGGCACCCTCCACACTCTTTCATTTTCCATCATTCTAACACCATCCCCCATCTCAAATTTTTTCCTAACTCCATCCATAAACAAATTGAATAACCAAGAAGACATAGCACATCCCTGCCTCACTCCTGTATTAATATTAAAACTCACTTTCAACTCCATTTATTCTACACACGCTTCACTATCGTCATACATACTTTTGATTCCATTGAGAAGCTTACCACCAACACCATATATCAATAACACCTGCCATTGAGCTTCCTTATTAA
>JABUQX010038762.1:15000-20000 GCA_015478945.1 Trachelipus rathkii
TATGTAGTTTTCATTGAGACCGTCATCCAGATCCAAAACGTTGTTTCCTGGCAATCCTCGTGGGAAGATATTTGCAGCATATGTGTCAGCGGGGAATAGTTACTACCAATAGTTAGTTGTAATACGTTCAGAAAAGGCTGAATGGGGGTAGAAACCCATATAAATCCTCCATGAAGGGCATATCACATTTATGTGTAATATTTAATATTACATTTGCTACTATTGTCAGCCAACTAAATTATGAATTTCGAAGGTAATATGACACACTACTCTGTTGGGGATCGGTATTCCAGTATAATCGTACAACAGTCAGCGGAGCACTTACGAATGTATAATCGTGTGTCTTAGCACAGCTATTTAATTGTAACATCCGATAACACTATGCCTAATAATATGTATACAACCCAGGAACTGACGGATATGGTTGAGGCGTTTATTCTTGAAGACAAGAATGACCACATAGAACTAAGCGGAGGTGTTTAGAACGGAGATATCCAGATCGTTTGGAACCGCATTCCACTATAATGTACAGATTGTACACAGGTTTTCAAGAATAAGGTTCGACCAACTCACCATCTCGCCACCCAAGTCAACCTCCCACCCGTACCCTTGACATGGAGTTTGACTTTCTATTGTATACCACGGAACACCCAACAACCTACTTACGGCAGACAGGAACGGTACGGTGCATTCTACATATGTACAACATTTTTCATTACAGAGCACACATTGTGCACGGTCTGCATCCCGGCGATCCCGGACGTTGGTTGTAGTTCGTAGTCCAAATGTGTTCCATGTTTGACAATAAACTTGACGGGCAGCTCCGTATTTTGTGGACGGATGAGGCCAGGTTTACCAATATTGGCACGATTAATGGGTGGAATTATCGGTACTGGACCGAGGAAAACACCGCATATCACCTACAGCACGTGACACCAGGTAGTTTACTCCATAAATGTGTAGTGTGAACTGCTAGATAATATACTGATCTGGCCGGACATTTACCATAGAAACCTAGATAGCGAATGAAATCAAGAATTTCTGGACACTACTTTGTCAGACCTTCCTCGTGACGTACCATTACAGACACGTCAAAATTTGTACTACCAGCATGAAGGATGCCCAGCACATACAGCAAGGGCTGTGCAACATCATCTAAACGTAACACACCCCGGTAGGTGGATAGGAACATTGGGTCCTATTCCGTGGCCTCCTAGATCACCAGACCTTACTCAACTGGAGTATTATTCCCTTTATAAAATCCCTTGCCATCGTGTCTACGGTGGGTACACAACACCGATAGCATCAGTTAATTACCTCTTAAGTCGAATCACTCACGCTTGTCCGATAGTCGACTCCGAAAATATCACATTGGCAACATGACAAGGGTGGATCAGACGGGCTGAACTTTGCGTATGGAATAAGAGCAGACATTTCGCGCACCGCGTATAATGTATACATGCATATACGATGAAGAATGTACTACATAAATCAGAAGGTACTACAGGAAAGGATTTCATACTATACCGAAATAATACTTATGTATGGACTGTAAATAAACGGATGTGTTACAGAGTTATAAATCATTTCTGTTATAAATCATAACTGTTCATCGTAACTAACTATTAATAGTACCTAATATAAACGTACGCTGTATATGGGGGTTTCGGCCCTCATAATTCACGATGTTCTAAACCTATTACAACTAACATTTGTTGGTAACTATTACGGCAGCAGCACGTATTTTTCCGCGTGTATTGAGAGGTAACTACCATTTGAATCGAGATGACTGTCTCTATGAACCCTAAATAATTTTTGCCATAAAATGCAATTTAATTATCGGAACCACACGGTTTTATTGAAAATTCGAAGGTTCATGAGCAATTCGCATACAGAGACCCTCTTTATTCCTACAAGTTTCTAAATAATTGACATCATTACGGAAATATTCCGTTGTTGCACATTAGCTGAGACCACACACAACACGCACACACACACACACTACACACACACACATAATATATATATATATATATATATATATATATATTATAATATATATACTATATATATATATTATATATATATAATATATATATATATATATTATATCTATATTATATATTATATATATAATATATATATATAATATATAACCTATATAATATATATATATATATATATATATATATATAATATATATATGAAGACCTGTTTGTGTTATACGAAGAATGGGTCATTTTTTTGAATTTAAAAAATAAGTAAAAAATTTAAAAAATTGCTAGAGCATTAATAAATAGCATTTATAGCAACTTTAGATGCTAAATGAATGCATGGCACATGGAACGCGGTAAATGAATGCATAGTTTACAGGGAGCTTCCCTCCCCGTGCCCCACCGACCCGTGAGTGCTGGAAATATAAAATATATCTTTATTCTTTAGTAACAAAAGTATATATAAGCATATAATTTTTTTAACAAATTGAAGCATCTGGCAGTATTAGTCATGAAGTATGAAATTTGCAGACAACTTTTTTCAGGCTCATTTTCTAAATTTATTTTTAAAACTTTCGTTCACTACGGATCATTTAGAACATTTCTTCTAAGTTTCATGAAAATCAGTGTAAATCAGCTGGTGTCTTATAATTGATAATTTCGTCCATAGTTATAAATATGATATTTGGAGGCCTACTTTTTCATATAATAATTTAAAAACAAAGTTTTACCACAGAATATTAATAAGTACATTTATTTCATAACTATCTATTAAAAAAAAAATTTGAAATTAAAAAAAAAAACATTCCTATAACAAAGCATGGCCATGATACACCAAAAATGTACCGAATAAAAGTACCGATGTTTTTCGGTACCGGTACACAAAAATTTGATTGGGCGATACCGTTACATCGGTACTTTTCAAAAGTGTTGGGCGATACCGGTATCGGTACAAAAAGTATCGCCCGATACATGTACCGCGGTACTGCCCATCTCTGTATATATATATCTTTCTTTTCTTTCTTTTTTTATCCACCTTTTTTTCCCAAGATTGGGAGTAAGGAGCGCTACAAGCATTGGAAAAGAAAAGCAGTAGGAGAGTATGACAAATGTCGAAAAGAAAGCCCAGCCTTACCGCCCCCTCTGTACCATTAATTAGTGAAAACTCGTCACAGACAGAAAATCCACCCTAGAGCTTCATGGGACCGCGACGGACCCTCACTATGGTAAATCGTCAATGTAAGGGTTCATCCCTTGGCCCGGGTGGGCCACAACCATGCCCCCATACAAAACACCGCCATTCTCTCCTATCATGCACCTTTATTCTCGCCTCTGCCAAACTCACATTTCTCTCCTTCAGACATTCGTTCACCGACTCAATCCACTTTCTCTTCGGTCTCCCAGCCGGTCGGTTCCCAACACACTCGCCACTATACATCCGCTTAACCAACCGACTATCATTCATCCTTTCCACATGACCAAACCATCTCAACATACTTTCATTTATTCTCTCATTTACCCCTTTCTTCACACCACACAACTCTCTAATACGTTCATTCCTCATTTTTTATTAATTCTTCTCACACCTAGCATGCCCCTAAGATTGTCATCTGAACACATTGAACTTTAGATCTATACTTCTTATTCCAGACCATAGTCTCACTACCATACAATAACACAGGTAACAACATACCCTCATGTAAGACTCTAGCGCACTCAAGACTTAGTCCCTTTACATTCACCAACGATTTAATTGCACCAGCAACCTTCCTGCTATTCACAACTTTCCTACTACACTCTGCATCATCCGTTTCCTTCTCATCCAACACATACCCTAAATATTTAAACTCAGACACTTGCTCCACTGCTCGCCATCCAAAAACGTCCACGCCGAGGTCTGTCCTACTCACAACCATAACCTTACTCTTATCTACGTTTACTTTCAAACCCCTCCTTTTACACACCCTGCCAAAATCTTTCTACCAATCCTCTCAAGCTCTCTTCAGAATTCGGCCACACAGAACCAAATCATCCGCATATAATAGGTAGGGCACCCTCCACTCATCTCCATTCTCCATCATTCTAACACCATTTCCTGCCATCCCCACCTCGAAATTCTTTCATAACCCCATCCATATACAAATTGAATAACCAAGGAGACATAACACAACCCTGTCTCACTCCACTATTAATCCTAAACGAATCACCATGACACCATTTATTCTTACACTCGCCTCACTATCGTCATACATAGCTTTTGATTCCATTCGAGCCTACACCAACACTATATATCACTAATACCTGCCATAAAGCTCCCCCCTATTAACTCTATCATTCGCCTGTTGCAAATCCATAAAACCTAAATACAATTTTTCTTCTTCTCCCTCATTTTCTCAATCATTTGTTTCGATGTAAAGATTTGATCCAACACATCCTCTACCACTCCTAAACGCACCTTGTTTTTCACCAATCAGTCCTCAGTCACTCGACGTACTCTTTTTATATATATATATATATATATATAATATATATATATATAATATATATATATTATAATTTATATATATATATATATAGTATATATATATAAAAATATAAATTTAATAACTATTAATAAATAATATATATATAATTAATATATTTTACTTACGTTATACTTTGTTACCCCCATCCCATCCTACGAGCCTTAGATTTACCGTCACCATTGTAAGTAGGGCCCAGAAATCTATTAAAGCAAGTGCTCTGAAGTCGTGTCTAATTTTCGATAAATCTTGGTAATTTAAAAAGGAGACGTTCAGCGTCATCGTTTACATTTGGAAGGGAACATCTTTGCATAGTGGGGAGGGGGGGGGAGGGAGTATTATGAATTTTAAACTTTTTACTCTGAAGGTAAGGGTTGTGCCCAGAAGTGTAAACGTACTATTGTTTGGTGGTCCAGAGTTTGTTCTGTATGTCATTTTTCAGGTGGGCATGCTTGGGGGTATAGTGTTACTCGGATATGCTGAA
>JABUQX010038762.1:22500-25000 GCA_015478945.1 Trachelipus rathkii
AGAGGATCAGTACGGTAATGTGACAAATGTTGAAAGATTTTTCAAACAAGTTATAATTGAGGGGCAGAGTTAAAAACTTTTGTTGGTAGATAAAGCAAGTTTTGGAAGAACGTTGGATTCACAAATATTCTAGAATTTCTGAGAGATTAATAATTCACGAAACAGAACATTATATCAGGTAACATAATTGAGTGGCAGATTCATTACTGTTTATGGACGGCTTAGATTTATTGATGTATAAGGATTCAAGAATTAGAAGACTCAAATTGTTAAAATTTCATAGGAGATGAGCATGCTTCAGAATGAGTTCTAATTGGAGACGATTCTTTCGTAGACAGAGGGCATAAGGTTCTGTGGCTAATTCTCATGTAGGCACATGCTCGGGAATGGGGAAGTCTAGTGGTGGATCCTATATAGGAGATTCGCTCACACCTAGGACAGGTATACTAATAGACGACTCCGGACTCAAACTGTGCAGGGAAACGATCTTTGTATTTGAAAAATGAGCCAATTTTAAAAGTTAAGTCAGAATAATTTTGAAATGTATATGAGGGAACGAGTGATTAAGAGATGCCTCCAGTTCCTTTTTGAGCGCGACAGAAGTATGGCCGACAAAAAAGGAATGAGAAGTATGTTTTTTTTTTAAGACAATCTGGATCGGTAGTTAAATATTTTTTTAACAACAACTACCCTTTGGACTTGATTTTTAAACTCATTAGAGGGTTCCTCTAAAATATTTATCAACCCAGACTCAGTGGCGTAACTTACGGGTCCGCAAGGCCTGCAATGCGGGAGGGCCCGGTGCATGTGGGGGCCCGTGCCCGTGGTTTCAGTTTTATTCAAATTGGTTCTGCAATCTACAAAACTCGATGAAAGAGAAAAGGCAAATGGATTAAAAAAACACATGGAAAATTTTGAATTTGTTTTCCAGGTCGTTTTTCATACATTAATACTAGAATCTCTTAACTTGGTTTCGAAATTTCCCCAGAACAGTAACGCTGATATATCAAAAGAAACTACTGTACTTGATAACGCTTTTAATTAATAGCCTTTCACATCTAAGAAATAATTTTGAAGATACTATGGCAACTGTTTCTGCTGTTGCCCAACAATGGTGTCTTGATGCCATTTTTCCATTTGCATCACAAAATGCAAGACGGCAACGGCGATTTCAGAAGTAGTAAGTAAACATGTAAACATTTCTGTTCATTATTACTATTTATAATAATGTAAATTATATATATATATATATATATATATTTTTATTTATTATATATATATATATATATATTATATATATATATATATATATATATATATATATATATATATATATATATATATATATATATATATATATATATATATATTTTTTTATATATAATATATATAAATAAATATCTAATTATATGTTTAAAAACTTTATATATCTTATATATATATATATATATATATATATTATATATATATATTATGATTCGACTGTCATCGAGTAAAGACGCGGTAAAACCAGAAGGGAAGCGAAAAAGAGAAACATCAGAAGGAAGACTGGAGAAGAATAAGAAAAATCTTAGTGTTTTTTGGAAAGAAGAATGAAAATTCTGAGAAGGCAACAACATTTGTTTTGAGAATTATGTTTTTAGAGGAGAATGCTTTAAGTTTGAAGTTCTAGTAACTAGTAAAAAAATATATGTTAATGATTCGAAATTTCAAAACTTTTAAAATTTAATTAATTAATTTTTAAATAATATCGTTTATAATCTGAGATGGAGGAGCAACAATATTTTCGGCAACATTTCTTTTAATTATTTTGAATGAATTATTAAAATTTAAAACAAAGTAGAAAATAAAAATCTGCAACTTTAAATTCTAGGAACGGTGAACAGAGCCTATTGGTGTGAAGCTGCCAATCTCGAAGTCGTCGCTCGAGTCATATGAAGATTTCTCTTCGTCTGATAGCAAGGGGCTGAAAACCCCCTTCTATCATAATTTTATTTTCATGAATGGTGTTGATAAGCTTAAACCCTTATCAATCACCAACACCACCCTGCACCTGTGCGGGATATGGTGATTTGTATAAATAAATAAAAATAAATATATATATATATATATATATATATATATATATATATATATATATAATATATATATATATATATATATATATATATATATATATATATATATATATATATATATATATATATATATATATAAAGTATATATATATATATATATGGTACATGTGAGCTGGATGACCCGCAAACTTGAGTAGTTTTTTTTTATGTTGAAAAAGTTAAAAATGCAGTATAATTGACCAGAAATTGCTTTCGGTGTGAAGCTCAGATTCTTTATTTTTTTTAAATTTTTTATTAAAAATTGTATGAACTTATTTCGAATTGTGTTTAGTTATTAATTATTTTCTTAGGTACGAATTTTCGTTCAAATAAAATAAAATGATAATTACGTTTTATTATTAAAATTAAATAATAAATACGTT
>JABUQX010038762.1:27500-30552 GCA_015478945.1 Trachelipus rathkii
GGTATGTATTCGGTATTCGGCCTATTCGGCCAAAATACCGAATATTCGGTATTCGGCTTTTTGCCGAACTATTCGGGCCGAATATTGAGCTTTATAAACAATAAATTACGTCAACATAAGGGAAAATTATTTCAATTTAAAATTGAAATTTTAGAAACTTATTTTCCAAAAAAATAAAAATATAGCCAAATTTTGTTGCCAATATGGCGAAAATCTTTGTCATTTGTCAGATCCTATAAGGGCCTTTGACATTTTCAATAATCTAAAAAATAGAATTCATTTAGTGATACGGGATAATGGACCAGACATGGTAGCTGGTATAAGGGAGAGTGGCTTGCTATCAATTTCATGTTTTATTCAAATGTTGCAACTATGCATTCACGATTCAATATTATGTCAGAAGTCTGTTAAAGATATTTTATTTACTTGCAGAAGCATATCCTCTCATTTTCACCATTCAGCAACGGCAGCTGCAAAGCTTAAAACTTTACAGATGCAGCTGAATGTCAAACAGCATAAATTAATTCAAGACGTTTCTACACGCTGGAACAGAACTTATGATATGCTTAAAAGATTGTTTGAACAAAAAGTTCCCCTATCCATTTACGCTGCTGAATGCAATCAGAAAATGTTGACTGATTTTCAGTGGCAAAATTATTTCATTTACTTGAGCCATTTGACAACATCACTAAAACAAGCATTAAACGTGAAGTAACAGTCGCCCAAGTGTCCCTTCCATTTTAACCAATAAATCTATTTTTAAATAAGGCAATTAAAAGCAAAAGCTTCAGTGGAATAATTACACTCGTTGAAGAGCTTAAGAAATCAGTAGAAAAAAGACTCTCCCCTAAGTTTCTATGTGATAAATCTTTGTGTAGCTACTTTCTTAAATCTGCGATTCAAGCTAATTTTTCAACATGAATCAGATGAATCAGTAAAAAAATATGGTCGTTGAGGCATGGAAAGAAATGCATGAAAATTTAGCTCCTGACTCTTCTGCTGACGATGATTCACGTAGTGGGGAAAGTGAAGCTGAAGGTTCCATTTTCACTTCTTTAATGGATTGTTTTAAAGAAATTGTGGCATCAAAATCGTCATACAGAAAAGAAAGAGTGAAAAAAGAAAGTCCCATTCTTCTGACGATGTGATTATTGTACATAAAAGTAAAAGGCTACATACGGAATTACATCAAGAAATAAACAAATATATAAGTTTGCCTACTTTGACCAGTGAAGACAATGATATTCCCTTTGGTGGAAAAACACTGGAAATAGTTTTATGAATTTGAAAAAAACTAGCAAAAATACCTTTCAACTCCCCTATCATCAGTCGAAAGTGAAAGAATATTTAGTACAGGAGGAAATATTTGAGGCCACAAAAAATAGGTTATCCCTGAAAATGGAGAAATGCTAATGGTTCTGCTTATTTTAAACCTTAGTGCTTATTCAAATGAAGTTTTAGTTTAATATCTTAAACTTTTCAATTTTCATTTAATTATTTTTAATATGTGAATGGTTTGCTATAGGTAAGAAATAGTTATTTACTTTTTGTTTTATTACTTTGTATATAACACTGGTAAACATGAAATTTCTTGGACGGGGTTTCGCAATTGATTGATGTGCTGATTCCAAAAATGTAATCGGATTTTTGCATATCACATCGCACAAAGTGAGATATTGTGTGCAACACAGATTTGTAAAATTTAATGATTTTTACCTTTTTCAAGAGGGTCTATCACAATTTTTGATATTATAATATATATATAACTTATATATATATAAATATATCTATTATATTATATATATATATATATACTTATATATACTAATATATAATTATATATATATAATATAATACTATATATTATACTATATATATAATATATATAACTATAATTAATATATAATATATATTATAATTTATATATATAATATATAATATTGAATATATGAAGGGAGAGAAACAAATCGCAATGATATGATGCATGTCTTTGATAGATATATGTTAAACATATAATACAACTATGAATAAAGGGTAATATGGGACAACAATGAATGTAATAGGAGGAATGGGTTTAGTTAATGTAACATATGCTACGATCGTAGTAATTTCTCTTCGTAGATACGCTCTCCTGTGGCATCAGCGTCCTGGAATATCCCCTCCATACAAAGCCTCACAAACTAGTCGGCCATCCATATTGATCATCCCACTTGCCCTGGTAACGTCCTTAAAACCATGAACTTTAGATCATCTGAATAGCGAAGCGTTCACCCTGCTGCATAAGACTAACATCGCTAGGTTATCCGGAATTTCTTAGGTGAGACATGCTAAGTAGTGCAACTTTATACTCCTTCTTACATCTATGAGAATGAAAACTGTCTAGCATTTCCTGTACAATGTTAGTGGTTCTCGGCTTTCCGGTTTCCCCCAGAAAATTCTGTGCTACAACTGAAAAAGCATTCCACGCTCTTGCCTCTAACACAAGTCTTGTTGAGCAAAGGCGCAATCAAGAGGAGTGTTCCGTATTTGTGGCCATCAAATATCCCAGCTTTTTTCTTCTCTTCACTCAGACCAGGAAACGTTGAGCTCATATATACGCGAAGCATTCACCATCAATTTTTTGTTTTTTTTTTTTTTTTTTTTTTTTTTTTTTTTTTTTGTTTTTTTTTTTTGTCCAGGGCTTCACAATTGTTTTCATCAAACCCAAGTTTTATGTGTAGTGGAGGTAAGATGATTTTTTCTCTCTGTACAAGTGGTTCACGTACGATGTTCCTGTCAACTGGCGTCAAGGTTTCCCTCGGTGGCCATTCTCTTTTGGTCCAGTGATCCTTTGCCGCCCGGCTCCCAATAGCACAAGAAGCAGGGATATTTGGTGAAACTGCTTGCTGACTGAGCAAAATGTTTACTATTTTGAGGTCAACGCATATTTACCATCCATGTACCTGATATTGTTAAGCCTCTCCAAACTGTCTTGATCTTTTGCATGCTCTCCTCTCATTCCGTACCGAGAGTTCCTACTGGAAACCGGGAAAACAAAAGCTTACCCCTTGTT
>JABUQX010038763.1:0-30000 GCA_015478945.1 Trachelipus rathkii
ACCGTTATCTCGAAGGGTTAAAGATTATTTGGATCACGGATTACTAAATATCCACTAATACTTACCTATGTCCTCTCACCATGACACCCTCCATTAATATGTTCATCACTACTTAATATAAGTTACTAATTCCCTATATATCAGCCCTTCATATTCAATACCACTATCTATATGCTATTCTTACTCTGGATCTTAAAGTCAAAAAATCATATAATATACAACTATCACTCCGTAGTATTACTCTAGTTACATTAGAAATACAGTTATTCCTCATACTTATCCTTCATATAAGTATACTTACACCTTCTCTCTTCATCATAGCATGCTCATTTTGGTGAATACTCATGTAATCACACATGACCTTCACCTATTTACCTTAAATTCTACTGAAATCCTTCTTTGTTCTCTTTTAGAACCAATGTCTTTCTTCCTTTCCGTTTATAATTTCTACTCACTCTCTTCTTCCATATTTATTGATAATTCTCTCATATATCACGATACATCATATTCCCTATTACATTTTAACTTCTTAATGAAAGACTATATATATACCTGCTCACAATAATTATACACTACTTCTCATCTCTATCCCCTTTTTCCTTATGACAGGTGGATACCTAATAACTAACGATACCTCTATCACATCCATGGTATTGAGAACTCTTCTTCCAATATTCCTTACAGACAAAAATTCCTATAAATAGTATATAATATACATCAGATGTTTGCGTTGGGAGGGTAGCAATCCACATTCGATTATTAACATTCTCCATACTCACACACAATATATAATATAATATATATAAGAGATATCATATATAATTATATTTAATATATATGAATATATACAAAAAAAGTATATATTAATACTATATAATATATATATAAGCTAAATATATATATATATATCATAAGATATATATATAGTAGTGTATAATAAACTATAAAAAAAAATATAAAATTTTTTATATGACTACTGTATTGGTACAAATCCAAATGAACTATTTATAGAATAATAACAAATAATTTAATCTAAATGAGGTTCCAGCAATTATATGTTGATCATGTTTTCAGTACATAAATAATATATAATTCCGTGGACATATCAGGGTATATACGATACCAAAGTGAATACTAAATGAAGAATTCTGAAAACTTATAAGTACGTATTATTTAAAATCCTAAAAATACTGTAAGGTTTATTATGCAGATATAGATATCAGTATATCAAACTATTTTATATCCTCTTGTTCACAAAAATGATCCCGAAAATACAAACACCTGAGGCCATTAATATTTATTCAATCACCTCACCACTCCCATTACGTATAGATATATTATATTCCAGATATCATATCTTTCGATCTGATCTCAGTGAGTCAATATTTCTAAACGATCTTTGTCAACTGCACTCAGTCCTCACGTGCATGTTGTCAGATATAGGGACGTTCAAATTTGGCTGCAGCCATTAAGGTTAATAAATAAATACAATTTCAGGAGCATATATCCAATACACTCAAAATTATCATGAGCAGGTTGAATGGGTGGAATCGACGTTAGGGACAACTATTTTAGTTGCTATAGAGAACAAGGCCCAGCACACTTCTTCGTCCTCCAGTGAAAAGACGAATATGAAATGAAAGAGAGCTTAGAAAATTTTTAAGAGGAAAGCATAATAGAGTTGGTGTATATTGTTCCACGAATAGAATTGAGTGAAGCATCGTGTGAAGGAGTACGGTGATGGGAAAGATCACGAATAATCAGCTGTCATGTATATCTGAATTATCTGTGAATTTCCATTCTATTCAGGCAATTATATGAAACGGAGTAATAGTCTGATGATACGATAGTATGAATATTAATCTGAATATATTTTTTAAACTTATACAATTTAATAGAGTAAATATATTTTATATAAGTAAAATATTATTTATGATTATGATTCGCACGTCGATACCATGGTATCGTCGATTTTTGAGGATCGTGTATTTCGGTATATTCGTGGTAATCGGGGTCGGAATTTTTGTGAGTAATGTATTACGGTATCGGGTTATCTGTTATCCGAAAGTTTTGTGTCTGTAGAAATTAGTATTGGTAGTATCGGTATCGGCAAATTTTGCCGAACGCTTAAAGTACTCGAACCTTCTTTACACAGTTTTGCGTCTTCTAATGTGATTTCGACTCATAGTATTGATATTAGATATTATATATTTAAGTATATATATATGTATTTTATTATATATGTATTAGTAATCATCATAGTTTTTATTAATTTTCACGTCACCTGTATCGCATTGCTGAAGGGTGGTGCTGGTGGTTAAAGAGGTTTTGAGCTGTATAACACCATTCACGGAAAGCCCTAGATTGATAGGGAGGTTTTCAAGCTACATATTGCTATCAGACGACAGATGAATTTAAAAAATTTCTTCATGATTCGACGAATTCGAGAAGTGTAGCTTCACCCTTTCTAGAAATTATAGGGCCAAATTTTCTCTTTTAATTTTGCATTTATATATATATTATATATATATATATATATCATATGTATTAATATATATATACTATCATAATATATATATATATATAAATATATAAATAATATATATATAAATTATATATATATAATATCACCAATTTGTCTGATAATTCCTCTATCTATCTGACCTACGTATGTTTAATAGGGGTTTCGTTTCTAATTTGTGCTTACGAACGTAAAATGCTTACGGGTTTTGCGTGTCGTTTTTGTAACACGTCCTGCAAAATCCGTAAAAAATGATAACAAACGTAATGAATTTCCTAATTCTATTATAGGTCTGATCTCTTTGATTAGAATTTAGCACGTTCTTAAAAATGTGTAAACCAAAAAAATTAGAAGGCGTGGTAGGCCCGTTTGAATTGAGAATATTCAATTCAATAATAAATCAGCTAAATCTAATTCTTCTTCAAAAATCGATAAACCCATCACAATAGGTGTCAATTCGAGCTTGTAATATAAACTATTGTTGTAGTTTTATTTCAGTTCAAAATATCCGAATCGACGAGCTCCACTTCACAAACAGCTGATTTCAATTGTTGGCAAAACAAAAGTAACCTCGCAAGAAATTGTGTTCCTCGTTATTGCACGAAATTCAGGCAATGGTAACAGGCATATCAGAGTGCCAAAGAAAGTCCCATGGATATTAAGTGTACAGTTTAAGTGTTATATAAAAAGATCACAAATTTTTTACAGTTCTTCACCCTTTAGAAAGCATTTCTGAAGAATGGAGATTTTTTAAGAGATTCGGTGCTATTGAGTATAGTGATCTTCTAACACTAAATTCTCTGGTTGAGAGTGGGAGATTAGTTCGAAAGGAAACTCCCATTGCTGTTAAGTCGCAATCTTGTTGTAAGAAATTGGCCCACATAATGTCATGTACAGTGACCCATTTAATTTGTGAACGAGTGTGAACTCAAGTTCATGGAGATGCTTTCTTCTAAAGAAACTGCCAATTTGAGTTGTTGTTAATAAAAGATATAAAACTTGCATGTGGAAGTTTTTGTTTAAGATATTGCTAATCTGAAAGTGAAGATCATTGAAAGGGGTCCAATGTAGGGAACCGAGCATAAACAGGAAGTTTAGAACATCAAATGCAATATTTTATAGGGCGATCAGGTTATGAGAAAACGAGTAAACAAGCTATCCAAAAGGTTGCAGGATAAAGGCTAAAGCAGAAAATTTACGGAGAAAAGTGATTTCTTCATGGACAAATCACTTCCAATCCAGCAAACACATAACTAAAGCCTTGTGATGCGGGACTTAGACCTGTAATTTTGATTAAAGGAGATACAAAATACACGAATTAAGTTCAAAGTAACAGTATTAGTGGGCTTGCGATAATAGAAGTATGCAAGTCCACTAATACTTTGTTAAAAACCAAATGGGGGGGAACCTAAATTTTTCCCCCCTTATAGTTCCTTATATCCCTTTTAAATAAATCCAATAATTTTAAAAAAAGTTTATATATATATCTCACAATAATATATACGGGGCAAAAACGCAACTAGTCTTGCTTTAAGAGAAAACATGAAAGTCCTCCACACCTCACGCTCGTATCAGAAATTTCGGGTAGGCAAACGATCAATTAAACTATCGAGCCAATCGGCTGAAATAATTTAGTAATAGTTATTAAGCTCTATTTCACTTTCTCGCTTGTAAAGGACTTAGAGCTAGGTCTATTCAACGTATTTGCGGAGCTTTTAGTATTTACTGGGTCTGTCACCGAGAATACATAGTTGAGAGAGAAAACTTGGTTTTGTAGAGAATACAAACGAAACAATTTTTTAGAGTTAAGATGAAGTTTCCCTTTAGAGCTATCTAGGCGTTTAACACTTGCTGAAAGACCTATGCGAGTCAAAAAAGAATATCTAGGCAAGGCTGGACCAAGTTGTCAGGAAGATGCAGGCTTGTATAAGACTACATGATAACGTCAATTTCGTAGGCACAAATATCAAAAAGTCTGGTGCAGTTTACATTCAATAACTCATTATTAACAAATGATCAATTAAGAGATTTCCGTCCACTAGATATTATATGTTGAGCATTTGTTTATCTATATCGTATTTTGTATGGAAGTATCTTTTCTTGCTCTATCTATTAACGTATTTTTAACTCATACTTATGCATTAAAAATGAATGAATCTTGAGTGTATAAAGTCATAACATTCACAAGTTTTATAGGCGACTATGAGACACTCACAATTTTTCTTCAATCAATGATAAATTCTCAACTCTGACAACTCGCTCGGTTTTGTCTCACATTTATGTCTTACCGTCGAGATACAACAGGCTAGAACACTATTTCATATCATTCTTGCACATCAGATTCCATTATGTATTAGCGTCTGTCGATACAGTTTCTATCTCCTGCTATCTCGATTGATATTGACTTGGGTATAAACGCTCGCCAAACCCTGACTGTGATACGTGTTTGGAACAACTGACTGTTGATCCGATCTTTCTAGGGGACGGTCTCAGGCACTCTTGAGAGGAGAGCTAGTAGCTTCGTATTACTTATCTTTGTACACACACTCTCTTGATCATATTCCATACTTATATCGTTTATTTGCTATGTGTTTATGTCCTAATTCTTTGTCTCCACTGTTTTTTGGGCGCTAGTTTGTATAAGTACATTGTTTGGTTATTATATTTATAGTATGACACATTTAGAACAAGCCACGGATATAACATTAACTTCTCATACCAACCATTAAACAATATACAGAAAAGTGGTTATCTCGTATAAACCAAATATTATGATTTATTCTAAATAGGCAACAAGGTGAGGTCTTCAGCAATATGAGATACAATGCTAGATCCTTCTAGAGTACGGTGGACAACACACACTGTTATTTACTCAATTTTATAGGCCGATCAACCCATGCGAGATATCAAATAATGTATTTCTGTGTTTTCTCACAACGTAGAATATTTCAAGCAATCGTACACGTAGAGAAAGTTTATTCATTGCGAAACAAGGAGATCTTTTACGATACAGAATATAATGCCTTGCTACATCTATTTTAGTCATAAACTCTGAATATATGATATAGTACAACTACTTAAATACATTTTTTTAGCTTTACAACAAATAATAGACTAAATTATAATCTGGCGTAGATATATGGTATATTATTTAATATTGTATTTTATAAAATTGCTTTTTCAACATAAAAAAACTTCTCAAAAAATTTTCAACTTATCAGTAATAATATTATAGAAAATAATATCCTACTAAATTCAAAACTTGTAATTCCAACTGTGCTAATTACAAATTAAAGAAAAGATATTAAGAAGATGTCCTATCGTAAAGTAACTATATATAACCCCTTCCACGGCTCTCCTCTTGATCCTATAATAAATATATATATTATAATATATATATTATTATCATCATACCTAAGAACAAGAAACAAAGTGAACTATTATTAGTATACTCACTTTATTAGGCGTGATAACCCAAATGGGGATAAGTGGAAGGTAATCTACATATACGTAAACAGATATATATATTAGTAATATATGATAATATTACATAAAATAATAACCCAAATGTTTCCAATAATTAATTATGATTTAATTTTGTCAACTTCTCTGACATAATAGCATAGGTGATTCTTGTTTCAATATTTATTCAAAGACTAATACATGCCATATTATTATGTAGATAACATAGTTTCTCTAAAAATATATAAGTTGATTGGAATAAACAGAGAATTAGAGAGCTGAGGCTCCTCGTAGATCACGTGTAAATCTTCGAATGTGATGCGGAGAATTTGCGATTCGTCTATATTATTTACGCAATAGCTGGAACGCTATGCGATTCCGCATTACCTGCGTATATTGCGGAATGATTAGGCACTCTGCGACTATACGTGCGAGACTATCCAGAAATTCACATTTTTTCAAGAACTGAATCACTTCCGATGGGAGACAATAGCGACAATTATGTCCGAGCAGAGATGTTTTTGCAGAGAAGATGCAATCTGTCAATATTGAGCGAGAGAAACTTGGCAGAGAGAGAAATTTTTGACGGGAGTTAATCTCTATGATAGAAATATTCAGGCTTTGGGCGAAACGAGCCCGCACACTATGATATAATGTCTAAATATATTAAATACCTTTATCAAAACACAATAATGATTTAATAACTAAGGACGAAACTCAATAAAATATATCAGTCTTTTAATTGACACCAAAAAAAACACAAACAACTATAGTAGTAATAATAATAAGAACAATATTACTAATAAGAAAAAAAGAATGAATAATTCATAACACATGAAATAAATCATCCAGATGTCCACTTTTATGATTAACATAATATAGCAAGTTTTAAAAATATCCAAACTCTATATACTATTATATAAATTACTTTCAAATTTGACAAGTATATTTAATATATGCAAGAAGAAAGAATAACGTAAACTCTAAAGTCTCCCCTAATTATTAGAACTTGTATGATCTACGTTGAGAGATGTTTTATTTATATACACTCATTCTGCATATTAATCACTAGTAAACTTAATTCATACTAGCTTTTTTCCTTTTATGTGTATTAAATATAAAATTCTTTTTTTTTGGACAAAAATAAATAAATAGTCCCTGATTAGGTATATATATATAATATATATCGCTATTGGAGTAAATAATATATTTTACGTATATTAAATATAAAAAAATAAAATTTAATATTGACTTCAATTATATATATTCAAGAACTAATCTTATTCTATAAAGTAATAAATTTTCATTAATTATTATATTAATATCGTAACTCAAATATTGGGAAATAAATAACATAAGATACGTATAAAAGTTAGAGGTGGCTTGACTGCTTCTCGACAATATAAGATTAATATTCAGTGCTTTTATTCAATTTATGTGTAGACACCTCGCGCCAGACTCTAATTTCGAGATCGCGGAACACCTATCGGGGATCTAGCGCTCCTTATCTTCTTCAACTCGATGATTAATATATTATAACTAGCGTAAAGTGATGCGTGCGATCTCCACTAATTCTTAAGCAATTTTATATAAGTGCTATAGGGATTCGCAAATGCATAAAAGATTTGTATCCAACTGTCAGCCAGAGGAGAATTAAAATACAGTAAAGTAGAGAGAAATAAATTTTAGTTGAGCTTTTTTAGATTATATATAACACTAAATTGGAACTGCGAATGATGTGGATATGTCTATTGAAGAATAAAGCTGATACTGCGTCAATATTGAATCAAACAAATAAAACACCAAATAACATATAGATGATGTAGCGAATTTCACGAAAATCCTTCTTGTCGCCGATCAATGAAATACCTTCTTAGCTATTTAGCAGATGAGATTATTTCTCCAATTATTGACAAAATGTATGTAAATATTAGAAAAGTTCCCGAGTAAAAATTAGAATTTTGTATTATGTATATCGAGTCAATGAAACCAAGTTACTAAACATACCAAACCCGCATATCAAGCCAAGAATAAATAACCGATTTTGTTTTTTTCACTATTATGTGACATATTGTCGTGACAAAAAATCGTTATAGAAACAGTTATAGATATACATTGAATATATCGGAGTGCTATACACAAAAACTAAACAGAATAAATAGTATAACCCATATGCTAAATTAATAACACAAATATATAAAGGAAAATTCCATTCACTGACAGTTTATATTGTCCTTAGTTGGCTGAGAATCCATTTTCTTGAGGTAGCCAATTTTCTATACTGTTAAAGTGTTATACAAGAACTTTCACACAAGATACGTTACTACGCAATCACCAATTCTTATACATCATGTGTATTTCATTAACAACTGTCAGACTAGTACACTCACAAACTATCATCGTCAAAATAAATATATAAACTATTAAATCATTATAGTACTCGAAGATACGGACAATACTGCAAGCTACACTATAAAGTACCTTAAGACTGAACAATAAATAAGTATACTCATGAACAATATCTAGCCTTCAAATCAATAAGAGTCAGTATATATACTGTGACACATTATCACACTATTCACGTAATCAAACTAAAGATATCTTAAAGATAAACTTAAGATGAAGAGCTAAAATTCAAGTATTTAGTAAGATAAATTTCAAAAACAACAGGTATCTCAAAACATATAGTAAAGTACCAATTATTCACCTAAAACCACAGTATATAAAAGATGACCAATATAAAAAAAAGTGGAAGAAAGAAAATCAAAGGTTAATCACAAAACAGTGGGACAGCGGAACACATGGAGGAGGAAATGATATATATATAAGAGAGACTCAGGCAATAACTCGGGAATGAGACGTGCGGTAAATATTTGTATTTATCAAAAGCGTCTGTGTAGGACAGGGATTATCATAACAGCTCATTCGGGACATGAGTCAGAAACATTAATTGTTTGACAGAGACATCTATTTAAACTTACGATCCTATTTTACGTGTTTAATCGAAATATAAGATTTATAATACTTTAATCTTTAAATGCCTCTCAATAATTTTGATGCATACCTATTTTAGGAAAGAAAACTATAATCACTCTCTTGAATGTTTATCCAATGCTGAAATAAAAAAGATAAAACACAATAATAGAAATTCTAGTGATGCTCTAACATCTTTGTGCAGATGAAGTAATATAAGAAGCCGATTCGAGGCCGTGGTGATATTTGCGTCGCGGTGAGTGTCTTCGATGACTTGTTGCTGTTGAAATTGAACTTCTGATGGTATATGGACTTCTGTCCTGGATGTTGCGAGATAACTTCACAATTTACCACGTTTAATTGCGCGTAAGACTATAAAGTCTCGAAATACGTTAAGAGTATCAATACTACTGATGGTTTTTTGGCGAACTATCTATGGCGCTCTACGAACTGAGGAATATAGTATTGCTATGAGTGCGCACGAGATGCTGGAGGCGTCCTGACCGAGTATCTGAGAAATGATCGGTTTTTTGGCACATGAAGTGAATCGGGGGGGGTTCGCGCAGTGGAGTAGTTTACAAAAATAAATTCAGCATATGTGTTTTACTCTCGGGTCAAAAATGACGTTGTCGTAATGCACTTACCACGGAACTATAGTTTGTATGACGTTACGATCGTACATGATTGACGCCAATGAAAGATCATAGTGAGCACTTATAATGAATAGTTCAATATACCCTTCATGCAATCAAAATCGTAGGAAGTACAGTGCGTCAGAGTCCGCACAGAGTTGTCATAGAATCACAAATCTGTTTATTATAAAAAATTGGTAACATGGCCAGGTTGGAACTTAAAATCTGCAGGTCAGGTTTTGAAATTTTTGACGGTGACATATATAAGTCGTTTGCACATTGCAAAATAGTCAGTCCTTGAAATATTCAAGGATATGTGTCTTTATTCGAGCATACTCTGTTTTCAGAAAGATTGGCTCTGAAAATATACTCGTTTCTTTGAAAAAAAAAATTTCTATCTTTTATACCAGGACACTTTTCACAGCAAGATAGTAAGGAAAGAGTATATCAACATTTTATTCTTATCACTATAAGTGCACGTCAATAGTCTAGGAGTGGTAGTAAAATTTTTGCTTTCTCACGCCAAGCCAATAGAGTGTCAGCACACTTTTGACTGGTATTGCACTAGAAGAACACGAGTTCAGGGCCTACTACTGTATGGACTCCCAGCATAACATGCAGGGGAGTGCGACTGTCTTATTGACACTCCCAAGAGCAGTGTAAGATTGATAGCTATAAGTGTACTACTTAACACACAAGTGATGCAAGCTATGCTATAGGAGCCCTTAATGCGATTTTTCCTCAAGTTGTTTGAGGGTCATCTGCCTGTCTTACACGGAAACGTAATATGGGTAAAGACATTGGAGGCCTGATTGGCAAAATCTAAGAACAGTTTGGAGAGGCCTACACAATATCAGGTACATGGGATAGGTAAAGGATGCGTGTCGACCTTCAAAATGGTAATAATTCTGCGTCGGGTCAGCAAGACAGGGTTTGCACCAAAAATGATTCTCTGCTGGTCCGTTCTGATTTGTGCCCATACTGGCAAAATCGGTAAAGAAGCAACAGGGGAGAGCAAATACGGATACCAAAACGAAAAACAAAATTTCACGATAAAATTCTGGTCCGTATAACCTATATAATAACGAGAAAAAGAAACCTATTGCCAAACCCTAACAAGAGTGAGAACGCAAATATCTACTTACGCATTGCAGTGAGACCATTTCTTTTTTGAAATAACGATTTTAGAACATGATCTTGATACAAAAGAACGGAAGACACCAAACATCGCACATCGAGTCTATTACTTTATTACGTACTAGTTCTGACAACACTTAATTGGTCTTCTAAGAAATCACAATTTTATGTGAAGGTGGCGACGACATATGCCATCATATTTAAAAATGAAAGACGTTGGAAGTTTGTATAAGTTCATGACAGAGTATTGATTGACTTCACAACAGTTTAAATCAACCATCTGGTTTAACTGAATTGAATCTAGAACATATAAAGATCTGGAAAGATGGTATCTAGAATTGAGCGCCATCTCCCCCCGAAAAAAATAAGTGAGACTGCAATTCGGTGATGCTAGAGCGCCTTACTTTTATCGCTCATACTACATCTAAAATGGATCTTGAGTTTGATTATAAGAGTAGCAAGACGTCGAATGCTTCTTTTCACAGAAGTATTAACAATAATGATAATATAGTAAATCTTTCCTTAGATAAGGGATAACACGGAACCATGATAATACCGCGGAACCGCCGACAATACACATTCTGAGAGTGAGCTACAGGAACTGCTAGTAAAAAGTTTATTAATATTTTCACTGTAATAGGATTGATTAGATGAGTAATAAATGATTGCATACTGTACTTAACATTTACTACCAATAATATTTCAGAGTGAACATAACCTCTGGCGTGAAGTGTTATTATAGTAAGATGCAACAGTCAGTGATAAAACGCTTCACATCAATATCTCTAGATAGTTCATGGTAGGATACTAGGTATATCCATATTTCACGGATAAAGCGGCTATAGTGGAGAATATATAATCTAATTAATAATGATGGTCCACTTATTGAGTTTCTACATAGACTCTAATAACCTATAATATAATCTCACACACAAAAAAGAAAAACAAAAAAAAATGTCCCATCCAACCTTAGCATTTTTGAGCTACCCTAATGAACACCAGTAGATTCCGTGAGGCAACCAAAAATGACGCCCCACAACACCTATTATACGTGAGTAGCTTATATATTATTATACATTTAATACACTAAACCATCTTTATTACTTCACATATGAGTTTGATCCCATAATTACTTATATATCACTTTAAACTCAGATAAGTTAATATAAATGTTTAATAACAATATAATCTATTACAATACAGTCCTCAAATTAGTTATCCGTAATGCCTTTTTCTTAGAAACGCATTAGTTTTCTCTCCCCATATATCTCAATTATATAATATAATATATAATAAAAATATATAATTATAATATATATTATATATTAATTAATATACTATATACTATATAAATATATATAATATTATATATATTATATAATTATATTAACTATAATATTATATGTTATACTATATTATAAATACTTAACTTAATATACCTAAAATATTATATTAAGTACTACACTCTGAGAATAGCGATCTTATTTATAAGAGTCATAATTCAAAGTCTTAAATTTTTTCATACTTTAATTTCCATATATTTACCGTGATGTTTTCTTACACATCCATTTTAAATATATAAATTTTATAATATAGAAATATAATATACAAAATTAATATTAATAATAAAATTTATAAAAGTATAAAACAGTTACTTGATATATCCGTCTAATTAAAGAAAAGAATTTAGAATGTAGAAATGTAATCTCAAGTCATCTCAAGATTATAACGTTTATTAAATATTTCACTTCTTACTTTTATGTGTTGTCATCGACTAAATTGAGTAGCAAATTTTTTAAAATTTTACACGACACAAATATAATATGAGAACTATCACCACTCTATCAATAATTACTCTAATTCAATGTCATTCACAAAGTTTGCTTTAAATGACATTCTAAACCCTAATTTTAGACGATAAAATTTTTTATTAAAACAAGCGTTCAACTTTATTCAGATATTTAAAATACTAAAAAAGTCAATGCAATATTTTCATGGAGATAATTGATTACAAATATTTATATTAAATAGAATATATTTTATATAACACATTAAAATTAAATTATAAGTCATTATGTTACAAAAATATTTTTTTATATAATATCAAAATTAGAGTATATCAGAGGAGGCAAGCTGCAAAAGCTAAACATATATCATAAAAATTTTTAACTCAAAATTATTTATAAGCAACCTACAATATGACCATCAACAATAGACATAGAAATGTATAGATCAAAAAAACAACGCTATTACACATATATAATGGAGATAATGAGGACAAGTAGCTAATGAACTCAAAATATTAATAATTCGGGAACCCAAAAAAACAAGTTTTCACTAATGCCGTCATCAAGAGCAAAATTTCACGGTTTAGAACACGAAGAAGTAAATGTACAGTAACTAAAACAAAAAAAGTAAATAAGAGATGTTACAATAATCTCTATCTGAAATTGATAATAAAAGATTATTACAATATTTTGTTCTACAATGAGCTTAAATATAATTAAAAATAATCCACAAAATTATCTGATAGTAAAATAGATATATAATAACTAAAACCTTCATTATTGAACTAATTATTTTAAGTTAATAAATCGAAGAATCAAATATTAGTACCAACTCTCATTTTCACTAAAGTAACCATTTCTTGTGCTTCATAAATATTATAATACGACTTACCTAGTATACTATAAATATTACTTTATCTAACTTTGTAACTGATCGACGGGGACTATATATAACCTGAGTGAGAAATAGGTATATTATTTAGCTTATAATATTCGTCAATTGTAAAGAAATCTTATATGAGTACAAATGATTTATCCACCAATTTAGTAAATGAGTAAATAATCATTTGAGAGCTTCACCTGTCAAAGTATAGTACAAATACCTTTACTCATATCTGTTATTTTTTCTTGATATGCAATCTTACCGTATTGTACTAAGATACTTCTACAGTATTTCTAAAATCTATTATTTAAAGATTGACAATAACTCACCGTCGATATTAAAAGAATAGGCACACATGCTACCATTTTTTTTTAACACTAACG
This sequence comes from Trachelipus rathkii, assembly GCA_015478945.1. NCBI lineage: Eukaryota > Metazoa > Arthropoda > Malacostraca > Isopoda > Trachelipodidae > Trachelipus > Trachelipus rathkii. The sequence goes on from JABUQX010038763.1 coordinate 13,779, forward strand.
TTCTTGAGGTATTATTTAACTGATAGCACATGGCTCACCCTCCTATCCATGGAGTGAATTTGATTTATAGGAGTATAAACTCACTCAAGAGTTAAAAATCTCGAGAACCTTTTCTCCGAACTTCACAACATATTTTCGACCTCACTACTACATAGTTGAATCTTTCTAGCGTTGATCGCAAATGGTAGAATCCAGATCTTAGATTTATCAGCATAAAATACATTCTAAGATCTTAAAAGTTGACTCAAAGATTTCAAAGTCCGTGGAGTTATTCTTTAGTTTGAGAGTATGAATAATATATAGTAGTGAGCTACCTAAACAGGTCTGTGCTACCCTACCAACAGATTTATCACATAAAACTTACTAAAGCTTTTTTTTCTACTGATCTTCTTTAGCTCTACGATGCGACGAGTGTAATAGATACCGAAGTATATTTGTTACTAGCCTTTTGAATCTGATAGCGGCTTCATTTAAAAAGATTGTGCATATAAAATGGTAAAAGGATACCTCGATAGAGAGACAACAGAGTTTAAAATAAAATTCCCAAAGCATTAATTTAAATAATACTCTGTAATGTCATACTGATTTACACACTATACGCATAACAGTGGTGAAGAGCTTGTACAAAAATGATCACGCAGACATAAAACATTATAATTTAATTATATTGCACACTATGCACTCACAAATAAAACTTAGAGAGTAATATTCACTATGATACAAGGTAGTCTTTCCACGATTTTTCGCTTGAATCAATCAAATGATCACAAGACAGACACGAATCAATAATCTGCAGCCCATCAGGAGATCACTACGCCTGTTGCTATATGAGGTCAAACAACCTTTATACACGTCAATACATACGTTCTACTTCAGCATTAAATCGTAAGACAACTCTGTTTGCCTTGCAATATGTCGTAAACTTGATAGCATTTCTGTATGTGCTCTCTCGCGTGGGTCTTTCGGCGAGACATACATTTAAGGATTAACAGTAGTGAGTGCACGGGAAGCGCTAGTCTCGAGCACTAAAGTTTTTTAAGCTTGCCGAAGTGCGTTCGAATGGCTGAAAATGGAGGATCAGCTTCTGCCAAGTATAACAACAGTTTACCTGAATTAAGCTATGATCCTAACTCGTTTCCAATTACATCAGTATTACAAAACATGTTAACAAAATCATGCAGTTTTCGATTCAAAGAGACAAGAACTACAATTTAAATTTATACTGATCCCTCAAGTGAATAATTGGTCTGATATTCCTGTTATATCGACATAAAGAAATTACTAATTATCATGTTAGTATTAAGTTTAAGAAAGAAAAGAATCTTCAAACAAATTTTGATAAAATTATAAAAAAAAATAACATCAAATAAAAAATCACAGATATAGTTTAAAAAATATATCCTCAACCTGGCAATTCTTCACAAAATAATAAAAAAGAGTTTAACGTACGATTCAGAAAGAAAAAATATATCCTCATAATCACAACTATAATCGGACAGCAAAAAATATTATCTTCTGTAGAACTGAACTCATAAATAAGATATAATCAATTATATGGGCACTCGTGCTAGTATACAAGGAACCCAATCCTAGTTTCAGATGTTAATGATAACACATTGGTATAGTACATATTTTGAGAGAAATACTACTAGCACCTCTTTCTATCTGTGTAATAACTAGACACAAACTTGTTATTATAACTGATACTTAATGCTATGTGTCCTCTTAAACTCACATGAACTATTATACACTGGGATAGACTCAACCGATGAAAGTCTATGCAGATTTATCATCAACATCTATCCTGAGAGGCTATACACTTTCTTTCCTAAAGAGCAGCCCCATCTTTCGATTTCAACTATTCTTGCATTATTCATTTTCGTTTAGCGTAGGCCTATCATCCTTGCTCGATCTGTTATAAAAATCGGGGGTGACGCCCCTCTGCATGGAATACTTAGGAGATTAACATTTTATATAGGCCTAGTTAACAAATAAAGGTATTTTATAAATTTTTTTTATCAATCGAGAGCTGAAAAACAAAACCATTACGCCACAAACCACATTTTTAAAAAATAAGCAAAGATTAGCCATATCAGTGGCAAAATAAATAATAAAAGGTAAGTGTGTTACACCAGAGGGTTGTCACTCGGGGAAACCACGGAGTTTTTATGAAAATTTCCACGCAGGATATAACTCTAAAAAAAAATAATAATGAAGGAATAGTGAAAACGAAAATCGTCCGCTCTCTTCTCTTTAGAAACAAAAGTTACAGCCTCTCAAAGTTGTTAAAAAACCCCATAGGAATAACTCTATAAAACAACAAAAACCCAAAGGGATTTATTTTTTGTTTTTGTTGAAAATCAACAACAAGGATATACTCAAAAAAACATAATAAGTGATAGTATTTGAATTAGTTGGACACGAAATAAAATTCGCGAGATCATATACGAAAATGACACTTGCACCGTCTGAAAAATAGTCGTGTCAAGAAATTTTCGCCATCGACTTTTACTATCACTGCAATAATACTTATAAGTTTGAGTGACACTAATCGAGTGCTACGTTTTAAAGAGGAGCCATGACTACATTTAAGTGTAAGTATAGTTATGATATAGAATTTATGTATAATATTCTACATAGAATTTATTGCTCTGTTAGTTATATTTGACTCTATAACAATAAACTTAATCATCACCTTATGACTATAGAGGGTACCTATTAATGAGTACACTTATAAACTGTGAGATCGATCAATATCATATTGAGAAGTCTATGGATATTTTACACATAACAAACTTTAGAGAGGCTGTTAACTTTTCTTTCCTAAAAGAACGAGCCAGAGTACAAATTTTCGTTTTACACTATCTTCTGATTAATTATTATTTCGTTAGAGTATATTTCTGTGAATTTCATGCATAAAAATCGGGGAGTGATTCAACCGCCTACTGGGTAATCAAAATTACCTAGTAAATAATAATTGTTTAGAAATCTTAATTTAAGCCTACTCATTCTAATTTACGACACATGTTTTTAGCATGTAATAGTCTTCATTAGGAAAATATGGAATTGACAATATGAAACATTAAACAAACAAAGAAATGAAATTAGGTACTGCAGTCATACTACGCGGATCTCTTAGAGTGCTTCTAGAATGCACAAGACCCGTTACACGAAAGAATGATACCTTGTTAAAACCCGAACATGTTAATTCCGCATTAAAATATTCTGGCTCGTAAGACATAAAATTGTAAATACTGACGTGCTCCTGCGATGTAAATGAGGGTTATGAAAAAAAGCCTCATACTCTAACTCATTATGAAATAAGTTTGTAAAAATAATTAAAGATGACAAAAGTAATAACACTTTCCTAGCCGAGGGGTTGGTCTATGTATAATTTCTGAGAGGACGGTTTTTGCTTAACAAAATAATTCATGCACAACACGAGAGATAATTGAACGGTCCGGCCAGAGACCATGAAGCAGCAAGAAACTTTTCAATTTGAAGTACTCAAAAGAGTACCTACCGTGAGACAACAGAAATTTCAATACAGATTAGAAACGCGAGGCTTTGTCTGGCGAAAATTAGCCTGAATCGCCCCACTGAGCATTTCTAAAAATATGAGAAAAGCGACATTCAAGCAGTTCAAGGCGGAATCGCAGTGATAGTTAACTTTTGCACGCTAACAATAGAGAGTATCCAGCTGTCGGCGGAGGGCTTTAATAAAGTCTAGCTTACTTCATAAATCAATGCAAACCTCAAGTATGCAAACGGAATAAATAAAATCAATTGATCAGTCTTCTGGCACGTCCAATAAAGGCTTTGCCAACAGCTCGCATTATTAGTTAGACCTGGTCATTAAGTTGATTTTCGTCCGCGAGTTAAGTCGAGCATAAACCATATACTATTGAATTAATATAAACGGAATATTAATACTCTAATTTAAATATTATACTATGAACAATGACAATTATATAGCTTGAGCAGGTATCTCACAGGAGAGCTTAAAACTGTCATTGAGATAAATTAGTTGTAGAAGTTTGTATATATATAAGAATAAAATAGATAAACTAACTTTTAATTTATTCAACCTTTAGATCAAGGAGTGATTCGATCTATAGCTAAAGTAAATGTTAACTATAACAGATACGTAGTTATGCACATACGGATTCGTAAATTTATTATCATTAGATTGAATGATACCGAATGCACAACCTTTCATTAACTTACTGGAAGTCTTTCAATATGCGAAGAACTGTTTAAATTCTATTTCATGAGGAGGCCCACCTGAATAATATTAAAAGAATTACACACTCAATTCAACCGCATGAGAGACTATTAATAAGCAATTGAGAGATGAAGTGAAATGTGTTACCAGGAATTGTAAAGGATTTTCCGAACTGTGGGATCAGAAAATAATTTGCTAAACTTATTGTTGGCAATATTCATCACGCTTGGTAGGTAATGGATGTTGACGACCTGCCATGCCAAAAAGAATTGAAAGAAATAATAATTGAAAGAGAAGAGGGTAGAAAGCACACTAACGACTGCAAGAGTTGATGCTCAGAAACTTAGAGTTGTAATGGTTTTATCTTACTGATACCGAAGAATGAAAATGTAAAGAGAGGAGGGATGCGAGCTACGGTAATAAGTTATGACATGGAGATTTAAATACAATTTTAGGGTGAATGAGGTTATGCACGTAAATGGCAAAAACCAGTTAAATAATTTCATTGTCGACCAAAGATCATTCAATGGAACGCACTCTCAAAAAGTTCATCTCAAATTGAAAATGCATTTAAAAACCATCATAATGAAATTTTGGGTAGAGCTAAAATTGGCAATGAGACAGCGTCAATATAACCCCAGGTCTACTCCGATATGACGATGTATTTCGTAAAAAAAGCAGCCCTATGCATTTAGAGCAGAGAGATTAACGGGGTGTTATCTGGACACAAATTATTGCGTATCGATGCCAACACGAACCTCACTAACTCAACACTATCTCCTTATCAAACTATCACTTTACGAACTTTGAAAGGATAATACTAATTTCCTAGCAGCGCGCAATATGGGAATTAACTATAATGTTAGTATTACAGTATTGGAAGACAATATTTACATAATTAATTATAATATATATATACTATATAATAATATTAATATGATTCATATTAATAATAAGTAATATATTAAATAAATATTATGTCATTATAATAATAATATAATAAAGATATATCATATAGTATACTATAGTAGTAAATATACTAGTTGATATATATATTTAATTAGGGCCATTAGAAACTTAGCATAAGTAGCTTATTAATTATATATAGTATAATACTAAATAATATGGAGATCAATTAACTTAATTATAATCTATAAGCTTATTATCAGAGTCATAAATTATTACTCATTCCACTCAATATTTATTTATTATACTCATCATCACCTTATGATTTGCCATATTTAATATTAATAATCAACTATAATATAATACTAAATCGATATTATGGTATATTGTAGAGTATTATAAATACACATCCACAAAAGTATTATAAATATATATATAATTATCTTATATAATTATTAATATTTAAGCTAAAAAAAATATTATATTAAGAAAAAGTATATAATGATATATATATATTCAAATAGATATATATATAGAGGTCTATAATATAAATTATAATATAATGTAGATATAATGAATATATGTTTAATATACCGTATATACTAGTATATACTTATTATATATTAATATATATATCCCTTTTAGCAGAATGGAGATTATGATAATATCACATTACTATTCTTTACAGCAGATGTCGCACTAAACCATGCTTCAACATATACAGTAACTAGAAAATACAAATATTACTTATAACTTAGTCTATAACCTATATCACCATATATTTCTAGTTTTATATATTATTTATTTATATTTAGATACTAGCTGTGTTTTTAGTAGGGGATAAAATGAAATGAAATCAGAGAATATATATGAAATAACCTTTAGACTATAAAGCTAAATAGATTACATATATCTTACCCGAGGCTACTAAAATAATCGATGGAAACATAGTATAGAAAATAAGTAACAATATAAAAAGGGAACAAGATCAATTACTATTAGTATAGTTATACTTAACTATAATATATATATATAATATATATAGTCTAGTATCGCTTAAATATGTATTCAATGGTTAAGTTAAAATATGGTACTATAGATATTACATATTGGTAATATATTGTATATATTATTTTTAGGTTCTATATATTTACGCAAGTAATAAAACATGTTTTAAAAAAATTTCACGGAATCTTAAACAACCTTTTTTTTCTTATTATTCAATTTATAAGGATATATTAAATTAAGATATAGTAGCATACTGAATATATAAAGATAGATTAATAGATAGACGTAAAAAAATTAAACTAGTCAAAAAAAGTAAATATAATAATATTAATACACCTTTACACATAAGTATAAATGAAACAAATACACAAGTTAAATAAAGTTAATTTATCTGAATCATTCATTAGGAGTATTAAATAAAATACTGACGTTGATTTTTATTCACCTTATATCACAAGGTAAAAATATTTTAAAATTCTGATTTTTCAAGAGGGAGTTAAACTTACCAATGCGAACACCTATAGCGTGGGGTCAGGATTTACTCAGGAACCATCGTTCTACGAGGGATGACTGGATGAGGTTTACTCTGCGACAATTGGTAATTTTGGGGTTATTATACACAAATTAAAGAGCTTTTCTGCTAAAGTTGTATTAGTATTCTTTACTAACTAATATAGTATTGTTAACAATTTATTTATTAAGACTATCTATGAATATCTTTAACGTAAAAATTTTTGAACATGTTAATCACTGAGGAATAACCGTTCAACTTAAGTCACACATTTCTTAATGTTGTTATAAAACGACTTGATGAATGCAATTGCTACAGCAAGCCAAAGCATTGGGTAATTGATAATAACGTGGTGAGAGGTAAATGTCACGCTTACTAGGTCTTTCTGGAAACCCTCCCAACGTTTCTATGTAAGGGGTCTCTAGTAGATATAGAATGTAGGTTGGGCCTTTACATTTTTCAAGCACACCATGTATTGAATATTGTGGAGTAGTTATATCAGTATTCAGCATGACGTATAATGGACTAGAAGTGCTATAATTATATAGTTCTTAGATTATAGCGAGTTCTATTAAAATTAAAAATGAGAACATCTAAGCTAAATTGTTTCCTTAATGTATAATTTTTATTCTCTGAATAAAAAATGATAGTTTAAATTGTGTGATTAAATTTCTGTAGCAAGACTTCTTATATCAACAAGATATCTTATTAATTGAATCTCATAGAAAATTGCAAATCTAAACAAATGCGTGAGAAGGACTAGAATATAAAATGATTACCCAGGATTGTTTCGGGGGAGAGTTGAGAACGATTAAGGCGTTGTAAACGGAGTGACTCTGACATGTTCTCCCTTTCCTTTAGATAACAGCGCTTTTGTGGTGGTTATTTAAGTCACATACGAAAATACACAGAAATATTGTTGTATCGAGGCGCACAAGCAAAAAAATGACCACTATGTAATTTATACATGAGCTCATTCTTATGTGCGCCATATCAGGACAATGACAAATAAATATTCTATCCCAGGTATATATTACTAGAGCTTCGTAAACACATACGTTTATTGCCTATACAAATTCCAGCATTTGGTTGGTTCTCCGTTGGTGTTTCGCATATAAGCAATACCTACACTTATGAATTCTATTCATTATATTGTTGTTACTATCCAAAGTAAAAATTTCTGTAGAAAATCCTAACCGGCAATATTATGGTGAGACCTCGTTAATCCCGATCCACTACCACAGTCTGACGCGCTCGACTGCTTTTTAATTTAGTATTACAAATGCACTTTTTGTTTTCACGCGTGAGACAAACTTTCATCTGGCCGGTACCATCTTGTCTCTGCTATCAACAATATTTTGGGACACCATTCCATTCTTTCCTATATGTTCTAATGTATTTCAATATGAAACAATGAATGCTAGTCAATTAAGGAAAGTACGACTTTAATTGTAATTAGATATTCATAATTTTTTATTTTGGAGAGGAAGAAACTGAAGTATTACTTATAAATAAAGAGTATAAGAGAAAAAGCAACAGAAATCGTATGATAGAAACACAATTCGGAAATGCTTCATTGTTGAATTATGTATGAATAGTAGAGGCTTACTACACTTCTTCGAAGGACGATAATGCAAGTCAAATGTGCGTGAAAGAAGATAAATGTTCAAAGATGATTATATGTAACGTTTCAAAAGCTATACCAAATTTTAGTAATTAAATAAATTAAACTATAATTATATATTAACTTATATTATTATTTTTGATTTTATTAGAGATTATGTATTATAATATATCGTATATATATTATATTTTATATGTATAAATATACTAAGAATGTTACTCTATTATTATGGTATATTCATGTACCTAATACTATATATATAAATATATATATATACATATATGATTAATACATTTATATTATATATATATAGGATATTAGTATATATATTATAGCGTATACTATTATACATCTTGACCCTCTGATAAGAAGCTACATCTTCCAATATCTATAAAACTCAATAATGCTATACAGAGAAAAGAATAATACAATTTTTTGGATATCCTAGGTTAACAATTTTAGGTAGGAAAGATGTAAAACAATAAAAAACAATATAAAAATAAAATATAAAGTATATTAAAAATAGACAAGAGAAATAAAATAATCTTGAAATTCTACAATATACTATCTACTGAGGAAAGGATCAATTTTATTCGGAATCCTGTGTTAAATACATTAATTAGTCTAGGAAAATAATGTAAAAATAATAAAATAAAAAAAAAGAAAAAAAAAAAAAAATAAAAAAAAGATTATTGTTTAAATTTTTGAAGAAAATTATGAGGAAAAGCTTTTCTCACCTACAATAAAACCGCTATGTGTGTAAGAGGTCCAGTGATCAGGGGAACTAGTTATAAGTTAATATATTTTTTTAACTATAAAAGATGAATACCCCAGGGTCTATAGCTAACCGCAGCCGTGGCAGTAAGTCGTGGTCTCTCGAGACCTATCAAACCGGGAAACATAACGGGGTTAAAAGAGACTTAATTATTCCCCTTCACGGGGAGGGTCTCCCGCGAACGCCTCCGCTCTCGATGTGAGGTAGTTGTTGGAGGTGTTCATAGTGGTAGTAGTAGTACATTATCACGGACCCACTCCCACTATTCGGGGGTAAAAACACGTCCCATGGTGTTCCCCGTCCGGAGTAACTGAGCCCCCTAAATTGCATTCCATTAATAATTAATATTAACTTTATAAATAAAGGCTATATATAATATATTATATTATATTAGATAGAAATGCATTAAATAACTTTAATTAGAGAATAATTATAATATGTTTATATTAATTCATAATAATATAATTTAAAGCTAATATAATTGATTAGTATATTTTAATATAATATAAATTACTATATATACTATACTATATAGATTAAGTTATATTTTATTTATTGAGGTTATTATTTTATATATTTTTATTATATATATGGATTAATAAGTCTCATATCGTAAACTGTCCCGCGCCTGATCGAGCCACATAAAAAGAAATCGCATAATTGTTTATTATTTTGTTATTTTTGAAGCATTTATTTACCTACTAAAATTTTAACATCAAGATTCACTAAACATGTATTTCTTTTCACCCCATAGACTATTGTATCTTTATTTTTTTTTTTTATTTTTTTTTATACATTTCTCCCTGCAACTAAATATGTTTACCAGTTATTTTTCAATACACATGTATCAGCCTTTGGTACGCCTGTAGCTATCTGTAAGTATTTTTGAGATATCTGAGATTTTGTCGGATCTTCTAGAGGCTGAGCCCATCATAATATATTAATAGTAATAATCATTATATAATTCCAATAAGTAAAGAAAAAATACTATGATAGTAAAAACCAATTATATAGCACGTACCATATATTGAAATTAAGTATATTTGTAAGATATCAAGTAGTAATATAGAGTACAACTTATTAGTGAGATATCATTATTACCTAAATTACATAATGATTCACGTAAATAATATATGTTAGGTAAAGTAAAACATATGTGAACTAGAGTAAAAAAAAACCACAAATATCTCATCCATATCTCAAAAATCTCAGCACAATGCTACAGGGAAAATCACGGAAGTAATTGAATTGGAGATCCACTGGAGTAAAATTCTTATTGAGACGACCGACTGATGGATATGAAAAAAGTAAGAAAAATCAAGCCATAGTCTCAGGTTTTCCTAATTTTTAATTCCAAATGACATTTGACAATTATGAGATCCAGAATATAATTCTTAAGTTAGGAATATCTCGATTTTGAGTACCAGGTAATGATACCGTATATGAATTATTAGATTTAGGGTATGATTCTTTTGCCATAAGTTTCTCATGTTTGAGACTCCGGTAATAAATTCTAAATCATGATTTTCAGGATACTGTTCCTAAGACTTTAGTTCCATAATTTCGCGTTCCAGATAACAATCCTGGTCATAAGTCATAAGTATTATAAGTACCAGATAACTACCATCGGATAGTTATCTAAATAGACGTTTATGATTAATTATTACTTGTAATATTTTCCTGTAGTTTTAAAAATCTAATAAATATCTTTAAAAAGTAAGTACTAGTACTTACTGCTAGTACTTACCACTAGTAAGCACTAAGTACTAGTAGTCTTTAACTTTATAAAATAACATCAGATAAGAGGCATTGTCTAAATTTTCAGTAGCAAAAGCCACCTTTTCGGAATAAATGTACCTCATAATTTTAGCTTTGCTGTTTTATCGGACTAAAAAAAATAATTAAAATTATTATTATAATAAATACCTTATTTAAATAAATATTCCTTTTGGTCATTAAATTATGATTTATTAATAATATATACTTATAATAACCTAAACGTTATATACGACCAATTATATTTTATATTATATATATATATATAATACAAAATTTTAAAATTTCTCAATAAATATTAAAATATATAATATATTATATATTATTATTATTATTATTATTATAGTATTAATACAATTTATAATACTAAATTTTAAAATTTCTCAATATATATTATTACTAATATATATATATATACTATATATATATATAATATTTATATATATATATATTATTAATTAATATATATATATATATATATTAATAATATTATAATTTAATATTAGACTATTTATCTGTATTTATAATACTAGCTATGTAGGTCAGGTTTATAATGAATTTTTTTTTTTTTTTTTTTATTTTTGTTAAATATTATTATTATATATATTCTAGTTAATATTATATTATATATTATATCATAATTTAATTATAAAAATCAATTTAAGTGTGTAACGTGGTATCATTAATTCAAAATAATATAAGGACCTTTTACGTTTTAATACGTACTTATTAAGTTTTGTTAATATTTATATTTATATTATTTTAGCAAAGGATATACCTCCATAGGGTAAACCTAAAATATAGTGTAGTAGTCGGGGTCTTCTCTCAGGCTACTTCCGGGGAATAACGACATGTTAGGTATTATCCACCTCTCTCATATATCGGGGAGGATCTCCGGAATAAACTATCATCTCTCATCATATCATCTCTTATATAGTGAGTATTTGGGTGTCGGAGTGAGACTTCTATACGCCTACTACTCCTACCTCTCTATATTACCCTACGGTGGTTAGTGAAATTATACGTTACACCTTCTATTACTATCCCCTATATATAATGCTTACATGCTCGTGACTACACTATAATTATTTTTTATATATATCTCTCATTTATAAATATAAGTTATATATATAGCTTGCTTTATCAATAATATTAGTTAGTAATTATGAGTTTTCTCTGTGTTAGGTGTCGTACTTTTACGGGAGATTTTTCATTTTTATAAACTAATATTTATTTTAATTTTAATTGAATTTTTTATAAATAATAATTTTTTAAAATTATATTCGTAATACTTTTAGATATAATCATGTATATATCGTACTCCATATATATATATCTGAAATTTACATATTAATGTTAGGTTAATCTTATATATATATATATATTTATAAGCATTATTAATTAATTAAATATAAATACAAAAATAAATATAAAATATATATAACTATTAAAATCATCAGTCAAAAGTATATGAAACAGCATAAAAGGGCTATTTAATATATAGATTATTATATTATATAGTATATATTAATATATATATTATTTACTATATTTCTATATTAATATATCATTAATATATAATATATATATATATATTAATATATATTATTTATATATATATATAATATATTTATATCTATATATTATATTATATATTATTATAATATATATATATATATATTATAATATTTAATATATATATATGATATATAATATTATAATATTATATAAATTAATTTATATATATTATATATATATACTCCTTAATATATATATAATTATTATATATTATTATATTTTAAATTTATAATTATAAGTATCATATAGCTTATAGAATTAATTAATATAATAATTTCAGCCATAATAAATCAATATATTTTAAACTTTTATATTTAGATGTTTTGAACAAATGGTCTTCCTCAATTATTTAAAGTTTTATTTATAATTAATTAGCTAGGCTCCTTTTTCTAACCGTTTATATCTCTAATTCTTATATACGCTACATATAAAGGTGCAATAGTAGATTTTGAAATACTAGTGCAAATAAATTGTTTGTTAACTATTTGTTGTATAACTAAATTGTTATATATATTAAGTCATTTTAAAAAAGTGTGTTATAGTAGCTTTTATTTTTATAAATGTGTTATTTAAATATAGTATTTTTAGTTTTAAGATTTTTGGTGTTAAGTATTTTTAGGCTTTTACGTATGCTTAAGGCATGGTGGAGAATAGCTTACATTTCAATTTATTCATAAATTTAAATATATATACTATTATTGGTTGGTATACTAGCTTTTAAAAACTAATTAATATACCTTTATATAAATAGTATTTCAAAATGCTTCTCTGATTCTCCTATATTTTCATATTACTTCAATATTCATGCAGTAAATAAATGTGCTGGTTATGCGTAATTAAATATTGTGAGATAATGGATATCTCGTACTAATCTCTCTTCTTATACTATACTTCACTATATTACTTATATTCTATAGTATCTACTATATCTCTTCCTATATATATACTATATATTATCTTCTTATATATTCATATATATGTATATATTATATAAGTATATATATAATTATACTATCTATATATATCTAATATATATATATAAAAGATTAATTACTCTATCTCTTATAAAGATCTATATCATTCTCTCTTTATATATATACTCTATCTATATTACTCATCTCTGTACTATAATCTATATCATATGCTATATCTAATATCTCTATCTTTTTCCACTATATGTATTGTGAGTTTTATCTCTCTTATCACTGGAGCTATCTATTATATTCATCTTATCTCTTATCTCACTCTCTCATCATTCTATCTCTCTGTCTTTATCTCTATTACTATCTTCTACATATATATTATTATATTCATATCTTATATTATTTTATATTATATATATATCATATTATTTATATATACTATTTATATTAATCTTACTCTATATCATTATTTATCGTCATATTCTTTATTCTATATATCTACTATTTTATACTCTCTAAGAACTATAAAGAATACGCTTATATATATTATATATAATATTATTATATATATATATATATTATATATATATATTAATATATATTATATTTAAATAATATATATATATATTATTAATAATATATATATATATATATATATATATATAATAATCAAACTTTGAAGTGCATAAATGGCATATATATACTATCAGACAACATAAATATAAAATCATATATTTTTATTTATATATTATTTAATTATACTATATATTATATATTATATTAATATATTAATTTATTATATATTATATTAATATATATATATATAATATTATATTAAATTATATATTATTATATATATATAGTATATATATTATAAATATATATCATTATTATAAATTAAAATATATATATATATATATCAATAGGTTTTATTTACTTCATCAAGTGTATATGTATTCTGAAGGTAAGATATCTACATATTCCACCTTTATATATATATATATTATATATATATTATATATTATATTCACATATTAGCGAGATTAATATATAGACCTACAGATATAGATTATTAATTAAATCCTTTATATTATTTTTATATATTTATATTTATTTTTTTTTAAATTATTTTAATTATTATTTATTTATTATATTTATTGTATTTAAATATTATATACTTCGTTAATTAATTATAATTATATATGATATTATTTAATTAATATATATTTATATAATTTTATTTTTATATAATTATAATATATATTTATATTTCATTTTATTTATTATACTATATATTTATAATTATATTTATATATATCTTTATCCGCTGTGAAAAATATTTGTGAACTTAAAAAGATTTATGCATTTTTAATTTGTGGTTATAAATTATTATTATTACGCTCTGACACTCTAACTTTGCGATTATTATATTATTTAGTTATTAATTTATTTTACAATTATTAATAATAAAAAGATTTAGCTTCTCAAACAAAATTAATTTATTAAATTTTATTTTTTATACGAAAAACAGGAAAAATGATAATTGGAAGTATGACTTACATTTTATATTATTTATGACAATAAAATTATAAAATTTTAAATTCTTACTGAAAAGTTAATTAAGAATATAAACAGCTCGACAATTTCTGAGCTGGCAAATATTAAAAGGAAGGATTAACAATGAAGCCTTTTAAATTTATTAATCAAGAAAATTAAATTATATCAAATTTTATTTAAAAGTTTAATTAAAAGATTTAAATTGGTGTAACATCTTTTTATAAGGTTACATAATAGGTTTGCTAATTTTGACCTCAAAATATTCGAACAGTCCTAAATGTTAAGGAAACATTAAAATCATTACAGAAAAATTTGGTATTATACATTCACTTTAAAATTAATGTATTAAATATTATAAAAAAGGGTTCGGATTAATTGGATACAAGTTAATTATTAACTTCATATCAATTACAGCTTGAGATAGTCTAGTTCTTCGCCGAAAACTTATATAAGGGAGACAACTAGGAAAGATAAGCCAACCGAATAAATATTAAGATTCATATAATTTATATATCAGAAAAATGACGTAGGTGGAGAGAGACCCAAAAATGAGAGCGAATGTAAATGCAAAAATTTTATATATTTTTTTATATATTGATAATATAAGCTGACGAGGTTGCAAAGAAAAATGCATAGATTTGAATAGAAAAAGTGCTTGCAAATCAAAATCAATATTGAAAGGCGAAAAACTTAACTTATAAGCTTTCTTTTAAAAGATTTGGCAGTTGATTACATATACCATTTTTTTTATTTTATTTTTAAATGACAAATAACAAATTCGCATACGATAGACCTGCTACATATTCATCGAATTAAAAAATATTTATATAGAACTACGTTAACACTACATGATACGAAATACATTAATTTTTAACAATGTGTAGTGATTCACATACAGTTTAAGACATATAATTAAAATGTTGTTCAGAAAGACAGTACGGGTTATTAAACCCACATCGTGTTTTGATCCGGTAAAAAGTTAAAGTAAAAATAATTTATTGAAAAATTATTTTAAGCTTATAATTATATTTAAATTTTTTTTTAAAGAACTTGAAATTAATTTTTTCCAATATATAATATATTCAATCGATAAAAAACCGGCAACAGAAATATACGCATGAATGTATATTATGAAGCAAGCTAAATTTAAAAATTTTCATATTAAGATTCGTACGTTTTATTAAAAACAATATTGAAAATGAAGTGTGCTTCTCGTTATTTTTTTCTTTTACATATTACTGAATTAGCTTAAAGAACGTTTTATGTTTCTTAGTTTTAAGGCCCTTATTATTATACACAGTAAAAAAATGCTTATTAACAATATCAAGAATGAAACAAT
>JABUQX010038763.1:32500-35093 GCA_015478945.1 Trachelipus rathkii
AAATTAATTAATTGAATGTAACAGGATGTTATGAACACTGCAAATTAATTAAAAACGGTGACTTAAAAAATAATGCAATAATAACAACAACAAAAAGAAAAATTTAACAAAATTATTTACAAATAAAAATTAATTAATTTAAAAAAGAAAAAAAAAAGAGAAGGACCATATAAATTAAAAAGCATAAATGACAAATGGTAATAAGGTACAAGGAGTCAATCAATTAATATTAATAATAATAATAATATAATAATAATTAAATAAATAATGGCTTATGCAAATCATTCTGCAGATTGCGGGTCGCACTGTAAGAGGCGTACAATCGATGGGTCGCTTTTGGCTCCTTCGATGAACTCATCAAGGCTTAATTTTCCGTCCCTATTTTTGTCCATCTGTCTAAATATCTTGTCTGTGCGTTTCTCAGGAGTGCTTTCGTCTTCCGGCATTTTCATTACCGAACCTACCATTTTGTAGATGGCCTTTCAAAATAATAAATAATGTTAAATAAATTGCAAAATTTAAAAATCTAAAAAAAAATATGTCGAATTGAGCATATTAGGTAACCTTGAAAAGAAAAATCTGAAATTGCAAATAAGATCAGTAGAAAGATTTTCAATAAGATGGTGATATAAAATGTTCCCTTGATAAAAGCCATTAATGACGCATCAGAATTGTGCCCACATTCCAATTACACTTTTCTATTTACTTCAGGAAAAATATTTATGCTTGTTAGTGCCATGTACGCAAAAATGGGGGCCAGGCCTTTGAGTACTCAGCAATTATGGGATGAGAAAACCGGTAGCTTTAAATACTACGCTTAAAGCGTTCTTTTTTGGGGACGTGGATGGCTTAGTGGATAAAGCGCCGGTTACTGTTATCTCAGCAACGCGGAGGTCCAGTGTTCGAATCCCGCTGATGAAGAGTAAAATCTTCTGTGACTCATTCATGAGTCACAGGAGATTTTACTCTCCCTCAGCAGGATACGAACGCTGGACTCCGCGCCGCTGAGAGAGCTTTATCCACTAAGCCATCCACTTTCCCAAAAAAGAAAGTTTCAAGCATAGCTTTTAAAGCTCTCGGTTTAAATGAATGAGTCACAGAAGATTTTACTCTCCTTCAGCGGGATTCGAACATTGACCTCCGCGTCGCAGAGTTATCAATAACCGGATGCTTTAACCACTAGGCCATCCACGTCCCAAAAAGATTGATATAATGACTAATGATTTGAACAAATGTCGAAAATGTTTGGTGAATTGAGCAAAGGAGGAAATATAAAGTGTTTTAATGAGGGAAAGAAAGGTTACTATAGGTTGACAAACGAGTTACAACAAAGCAAATTGCAGTAAACAATATTAAAATGCTGAACTGTATTAAAACTATATGAACTCTGCAATGTAGACAATGCAGAAGACAGAGCGCGCGTTGCGTTCAACTCGGGGTTGGCAAAAATTTCAGTCTACCGAGTTTTCAGATAAGAAATTATTAGAATTTTTTAAAGACAAACTCCAACACAGGGTCTCCTTCAGTTAATGACCACTAATTGGTGATTTACAATTAAAAAGTCTATTTAAAGGCCTATTTATATTTACATTTAAATTTATATTTAAAGGCCTAAATCAATTTTAAAAGAGAAAAAAAAAAAAAAAAAAAAACTAGCTTGCTCAGAAATTACCTACAAATTGAAATAAATATTCTCCCTATAAAAGACCATCTTAACATGACAGGCTGTATTTTACAGTAAGTATCTCAATTGACCACTCCTGTACCAAACATTACAACCACCTGCACTAGGAAAGAAAAAAATAAAACCAGCAATATACTACTCTAACATATACAACACCCTTTCCTTAAGGAATACAAATTCAAAATTCATAACGCTCCCTTCCTCCAACCTCTGTCAAATACGTCCCTACCAAACAAATGATGACACAAAACATCTCTTAATAGATTGCTATGATTTTGAGAATCATAGACATAACTTCAGACACTTGATTTTAATAGATTTAAATTAGATTGTAGTGTGAGTAAGGTAAAAGCTTGTGAATTAGCTAGGGAGGAGGGGTGTTGGCTGGGTTGCAATTAAAAGCTCGGTTGGTGACCGGGTGTGAACGGACAATAAGCTCTTGAGTGTGCTGAGGGTTCTTTTTCTTTACATATATGAAATAGAGAGATGTTGTTCACCTGTGGGTTATTTACAATATCCCATCCCGCGATCGAATCCTCCTGAGAAGTCGTGGAGATGTAGGGGGAACCAGGTGTTACGTCATCACGACATCTGCTAAGTCGGTTGATCTGGTTTTTTGTTGGGTTTTTGGGTCATTATTATTATGATTCTTATTTCATACTCTGGTTATTTTTATGTTACAATATCTTTCATTATTTTTCCGATTGTATTTTTATGATCGATATTGTTATAATTATTTTTGAATTTTCTATTTAACATCCTGCAGTCTTCTCCCAGTTTTATTCACTCCCCTCCTTCGTCCCTTATGCATTGCCCTACGTATTATTAAACCCCATTTTGGGGGGAACGTTTTCGATACATTTCCTTCTCCGTACCCGTTTGCAATTGTGGTACGGAACCTGTACTGAT
>JABUQX010038764.1:0-40892 GCA_015478945.1 Trachelipus rathkii
TAATTATTTATATCAATTATCTACCATTTGATTTCGAATTATATATATGAATTAATACTATATTAAGTAGAATTAATGCATATAATACTAATTATGATGATTATATATATTGTAATTACTACTGTGGGAGATGGTGATGAGTATATATATAGTATATAAGTATTATATATATATTAATATATTAAGTATATTAATATATTAATTTATCATCTATAAAATAAGATACTTAAATTAATATATATAATTAGCTAGGTGGAGTTACTATTACTACTAGTAGTTATTATATAATATATCTATATATAATATAGTTATTAATTATTATAACTAATTATTATATTAATAATATGAATAAGTATATATCAGATTAATAAATACTTATAATATATATATTGATTAAGAGATATATAATAGCGTGAGTAATAGTGTATGTCTGCTTAAATATCTGAAAAGTTTGATTAATTAATAATATAATATGTATATATTATAATAATATAATTAATCATATATTTCAAGTAAATGATATATATTATTATATATTAATAATATAACTACTAAAGATTTAATTTTTATTAAATTTAATTATTAATAAATATTGCTATATATAGTAAGTAATCAACTCCCCATATATATTATAATAGCGATATTTCTATACATAAATATTGGAGTCAAATAAGTGTCAATGTAAAGGTATGTTAACTATATATATATACTATATAATAATACTATATATATGATAATTAATATGTATATTAGTGCGATAAGTCAATGTCAAAGATATAGAATCACAATTAAAATTAGGAAAAAATGGCTTTAGCTCACAAATTATAAAATTAACGTGGAATTTGAAACTTTGGAGAGTACGGATTAAGACGGAATCATATAAATTATTTACATTATTATATTATAATTATTATAAACATCACAAGAATTTATCCACTTTATTTTTTTTTTGTATTATAGTAAACAAAAAGTTAATATTAATTATCATTTTACCTTAGTTCTAAGTATTTATCAGATCACTCCAGAAACCGACTGGCTTGTATCGGCTCTTTGGGGTATGAATCGAAAAAAAGATTTGATCTTCCTATTGGAATAGATACTACAGAGTATAAATTTTTTTATTTAATAAGTAAATACACAGTAATAATATTGAATCATTGGAAATTATTGGGAATAAGATTAAAAAAATAAATTAACTATACTAGAAATTATTTTTCAAAGTTAAATTCCGATTAAAAAAAAATAAACGTTTATTGTTATTTATAAATAAGTATAAAAAATATTATTAAGTAATTTATAATATTTAAAACCTCCCACATATATAAATTTTTGTTATTATTTAATTAAAAATATAATTTGGAAACTAAATTGATAATAATTAACTTTGAGTTAAGATAGAGATAAAACCATATATAATTTAATATATATCACATATTAAGATAAATCCTGGCTGAAAAGGCATAGCCTAGATAATGATAAGTCATTATTTTGCGTGCATTCGTGTATGAGGAAATAATTATTCAAAGAACACAAACTTATTCCGTGCATGATTTGGAAATGTTAATACATAATAGGTGATGTATCTCAGTTTAACACAAATGATTCTGCCTCTATGTCTAATATAATGATTTATATCAGTACTAGAGAGATAAAAATATATTACCTTGGCTTTTATTTACTAGAGTACCACAAATAAACTCATAATTTGCTAAGAAGAAATGTTGGCTTAGTGAGACAAATCTCCGTGAAACTAAGCTCCAATATAAAAAAAGTATATATTAGATATTTTTCTTTAATGTTATTTATATATCATTTATAAACTAAAGTAATAATATTAGTAATTTAAAAATAATTCATCGAGTGAAATGTTAAATTAGTGAGAATAGTATAAGTATATTTGTATCTATTAATAATACGGAGACAAATGGAAACTTTATATATGGATAAGAAATTGATTCTTTTTGAATATTATTAAATAAAACTTATTTACTAGTAAAATAACGTCATTATTAAAATTAATTAAGAATATGTGCTATTATTACTCTAGATCTTACTCCTAGATGTATCTACTAATTATTAATATTTGAATAAAAATAATTGTTACAAACTATTATATCCAAATATAATATTTACTGCTTAAGCATTTTTTAAGATCTTTCCAATTTTTAATTGTATTGTGTTTTTATGTTTAATAATATAATTAACACAAACTAACAGTAGAAGAATTTAAAACAAAAGAGACGTTGAGAAGTGATTTGCGATATGCTTCTACACAGAACTACCGTTATGATTCCATGTAAACACGTGGTCTGAGAAGGGGTGGTAAAAGTAATGGCAAATCCAGATTTTAAAAAGTTTCTGGAAATATATATTAAATACGGGTATATTCCGTTTATTTAGGATTTTAAGAATTTCTTTCTGACTGAATAAAAAGAAGATGCATTTTCTTTTTAGTTATTTTATCTAGATTTCAAATGGGACCTCACAACGTAAAAGAAGAAGAAATAAGTGGCTTGAAAATGTTCTTAAATAGGTGTAACTATTCTCTAAATGTTGGCTAAACAGGTATAGTAGCTATAATGTGTGACATGGCACTGTGGAGGAGTTGAGAGTTTGGAGAATGTGTTTTCAAAAGGTTATCTATGAGAAATTCTTCTTTGGGGTGATTATGTTGCTGTAGTATTTAAGTTATAAATAAGGTGAAAAATAATTGAACTGTGGGATTATGTTTGTTACTATGTAATAGTTACAAAAATAGATGAAAAGCTATTAAACCGATTTGTTGTTGTTTATTTTTCTTATTAAATTAAATACTACGAATGTTTTTAGTGTTCAGTTTTAAAATTCTTTATATTTAAAATTTTCTGATCTTAAATCGTTCTTTCTTGGAACTGTGAGAACAGTTTCTTGTAAATAACGTCTTTGAGATTTTCATTTCTAAGGTGTTATTGTTTCTCATATTTTCTTCTCTCTTGGGTGGTGACAAAAGAAAATTTTAAATGTGATTTTGTTTTAGAATTTTGGAGGTCTCGGAGGTGGATGACCTCTTCCAGAAGGGAGGATTTGCTGAAGGAGTAAGAGATATTCTCTTTGACCTCTCATAGTTGTTGCTTGTTGTTGTCGATTTCGCAACTGCATTGGTGGGGTATATCGGAGTTTCTAAACGACAAATAGAGTCTGTAGGATGAATCGTTTACCCTGGTGTCTGGAGGAGACTGTGGGGAAATTTCGTCCGTTTATGGGTGGAAGGGGTCGTGCGATCTCTTGCGTGGGAGCGCGAGGAGGTGGGGTTGGGGGATCTTGTAAAGATTATCGTGGAGGGAGTGGTGGTGTTGATGTGAGTCTTTGCAAAAGGGACAATTTTGGTGGTGGTGGCGAGAATTGGAAGTTGAGAGTGGGTGGTTTTAGATGTGCATGATAAGATGGTTTCTGGGAAGTGGGTTCTTCCGGTGGAAATTGTTGTCTTTGTTGCAAAGGGGGTCTGTATGGTGTTGGAGAAATTTGTTCTGGTGATGGATAGTTTCTTTTCATCGTGGGAATAATGTCTTGTGTTGTAAATTTTGTCGGTGCTAAGGAAGGAGGAGTGGTGTAAAGAGGGTTTTGGTTACATGTGAGTGTCGTTTTTGTGGGTGTGGAAAGAGATAGATATGGTCGGAAGCGTGACACGCACTGGATGTTATGTGCGTGTTGTGTGTAATATTTGTTTTGTGAAAGGAGTCACTTGCTTTTTGGTAGGTATCGGGTGGGGTGTGATTGTAGGGAAGGGGTGGAAGTATTTGGGTGACTTTGGAGTATTTATATTATCCTGCTCGAAATAAAAGGAGTGTGAGTGTGTGTGAGAGATCCATGGAGAAACGAGGTTTGTTATGGGAGAGAGACAAACGGGTGGGATGGAATCGTCAAATACGGAACCGTGGTCCATAGTGTTGCCTGGGGCAAGTCTGTCGGGGGGTTTGGTACAAGGCTTTAAGAGCGTTCAGAGATGTGGACTAAATCGCCTATCTTTCATTTGGAGTAGGCAGCGAAGGGGGAGATTGTAGAAGTAGTTGGATCTGTTAGGCTATTGGCTTTTCTGTGTGGTCGCTTGTAAATGTCATTCAGCAGAGAAGAGCTTGGTTCTCGTGAAGTTAAGTGGGGCTCGCTCCGAGGTGTGGAGAATAATCATGTTATGTCAAGGGGTTGGCTGTGGAGGAGAGGAAAGACGGGCGAGAATTACTGCTTGGAAGGCTCCCATGTGAAGACGTTATTTGTTAAGATGTAGAGGAGAGAAGTGTGGGAAGTAACCGATGGCGGAAAGGAGGAGGGCATGCGTGTGTGAGCATATGGTATGGATTGGTGAAGAATGGGAAGTATGACCCCGGAGGTGAGTGTGGCATTAGGTTGTTGGACACTAGGGTATTCGGTAGAGAGGGTGTTATCTTAATGATTTTTCTTATTTCCGACCATTGCAGTTGCTCTGGGCGTGTCGCACAACTATTAGTTAAGCTGCCTTTTATTGCGACCATCTCGCACACTCTTCTAAAAAACACGTTGGAGGTGTCGGGTGCCCGATGAGAATAAGTGTACTCTGGAAGTAGAAATGCGAACAGATTACCTGCTCTAGGTAGCCTGTCAGTTTCATTCGTATTGAACTCATTTAATTTGCCGATGTAAACAAGCGGTAAATAAAGCAGAGTATATTTACAATGTAAATTTAGTAATTATTAAGGATAGTCAATGTTCCATATTGATATCTGAAATTACCAATGTTCACGTATAATAGAATGCTTTATATGGGGCGTTTTTGGGAGTATGTGGACCAATATTGGGCGACAGGAAGGATATTAGTACACTAATCATATATAAGTGTATGTAATTGGTGGGAATATGTAGGTGTGCTCGAAGTCTAAATATCGGTTCTCTGCGTCTCTCGAGCAGGTGTTACCGCTTGCTGAAGGAACATGGGATTTTGTGGCGTTCTAATGGACGGATGTGGATTATAGTGACTGTGGCTGTACTTGGGTATTAGGAAAGCGTCCAGACTGTGTTGCGATACCTGCAGGAAATTCGGTCAATCGATTAGAAGATAGGGGGTAAGTGTCAGCGAAGAGTGTCTTGTTCGGAAAGAGGTTTGTTGTTATGAGAGATGATGGGTTTTGCATATTCATAGAGGGTTTTTAGGCGTTTTCATGTCTTTTATCCACATACAATATTGTATTTTTAGTCAAGGGATAGTTCCAGTAAGGAGTACGGTATTTTTGTGCAAAAGAAAGGAATAAGAGGTAGAGGATTTTCCTACATTAAATAGTCCAGGAATATATATTTAGCTGTTGCCTCTCGTGGAGAGGTGAGGAGGTGTTTGGATTAAGAGGTATGAATACATCTTCCACCTTTCTAAAACGTCCTGTAAGTGTTTAATAAGCTATGAACAGATGACAATTAACAACACGAGCCATATAAAGTTATCCGTGACTAATTGTAAGCGGATATCCGCGAATGACGTATTTTTGAACTTTTGCAAAGCATAGACTATGGCCAATGCTTCTTGTTCGATAGTTTTGTAGTTAGCTTCGGATTTGTTTAGTGCTCTGGAGATGAAGGATAATGGTTTTTCTTTGCCATTCTCGTCTAATTGGTAAGGTGGGGACAGCACCGGAGCCTAGGTACGAGGCAGTCTAGTGTAATGATGATAGGTTAATTCCATTTTTTAGCATTGGAGTAATCGAGGAGGAATACGTTTCATTGGGGTGTGAGTAATCAATTTATCTTATTATGATTAATTAATTCTGCCGGTCCCAGAAAAATGTCTGCATTCTTTTGTAGGCAATTTTGTTATAATGGTTGGCAAGGACGGAGTAGGAATCTATCAAGTGATTAAAGTAGTCAGGAAACCAAGCAAAGATCTGGTTTCTACTACATTAGTAGGAGGTTTGATGTAGTAGAGTCTGAGTTTTCTATGGGTCAGGCTGAGATTCCGGTCTGGGAAATTTTAACAACCCAGAAAAAGGAAGGCTGTTATCGGGAGAAACTTACATTTAGCAAGATTGATCTTGCTTGCAAGATTCTTAAAAGATTAAACTTTTCCTTTCATCTTTCCATCTATCTGAGCATTTAGTCCCTCTCCACAAGTATTAAGGACATCGAAGTAAGGAGTGATCGGCGGCAGCGTAGGAGTGAGACAACACCATTTCCATTGTCGGCTTGATGCGCAAGCACTCGGGGTGCAGGAGAAACCAAAAGTGAGTGCTGGGTAGATCATACTAAAGCTCTTGCAGGCATCGCTCGCGCGCAAGGCTAGTTAAGCGGTTGTGTCCTCTTCCTTTGTATTTCCAGACAATGGTAAGGCATCGAGAAGATCGAGACCTGCTGAATTATATTTCTGGATTTTCCCGCGCTCACGAGAGGATGTCGCAGCATTACAAGGCAGGGGGAAGCGGTCTAACACCGTATGTGAGTTAATGTAGCAGGAACTGTGCCTTAGGAGTTGATGGAGTTTTTATCATATGGACGAGCCTAGAGACCGAATGGGGAGCTACTAATTGGACGGGAGTGATTCCTTTGTTTGGTTGCCGGGACTTGACCAATCGTCTTGGATCTGAGGGTGCAGTATTTTATGGGGGAGCGCGTACTGGGATGGTCGGTATACAGTCACCTTTGGACCGCGTACTTTCTCTAAGTTGTATGGAAAATTTAGTTCAACGGACAAATGGCGGACTTCATCATCCTCGTAACGGCTATTACATCTGTACAGCTCATCCACCAGATTCAATTATAGTTCTCACTGATGCCGATCTTTGTAATGTTTACATTAATCTTCATTATTTTTTGAAGATTGCCTGGTTGAGGGAGTTTTTTTGAAAGTGTTTTCTAAGTTGAGGGTTGGAGTTGAGCCTTTGGAAGAAGTTGCTCAGAATTTACATCTGGACGTTTGGAAGAGGTTCGTCAAGAACTCTGATAGGATTAGCCTGGTTTAGCGGACGGGAATTTTGAGGAAGGAATTGGAAGAAGCGACATATTTATAATCCAGAATTGGCCGTACGGAGGCCGAACAGTAGCAGCCACCAGCAAAAGCAAGTTTGGGTGATATATGCTGTTCCCGATGTGGACGATTGAAGAATTGTCAGGAGGAGGAAAGTAACTGAGGCGGGGAAAAGCTTTACAGAAGAAGTGTATTTGGAACACACGCACGCTATTGTGGTCTTCAAGTAGATAAGGATATAGGAAACGTCAGTTATCAATGTAAAAGAATTGTTTTAGGAGTCGAATGTACGTCGGAGTAGAGGGGGGTAGTCTCGTGTATGGTTTACTTCTGCTAGTTGTTTAGCAATGTATCATGGGGATTATCTCTTTGGTAGGATTAATATGTGGCAAAGTGTAGGTGGAGTGGAGGTGAGGTTATTTGGTGTTACTGGGGTATCAATTGTATTATTGTTTTGGTTTGGGTAATGTTATTTTGATTATTTAGGAAATTTGTACCGAATAGGAAAGGTGTACTAAAGCCACAAATATTGTCACACAAGGGGTATTGACTATAAAGGTGGGTAACTGGTATTGGTTTCCCCGTGTAAAGTCAAGTCCATAAATAATTGTACCCATGTGGGTGGTAAAATCTCTGAACCCGGTGGATAGATACGTAGTGTTAATTTTCTGTGGGTTTGGATGGGTTATGTTAAATGGGGTGGCTTCTTCCTTTGGCGGCAACATGAAGAGTACCCGGAGAGGCTGACTGTTACTCACGGCGCTATCGTAAAATAAATTCTATGTCTTCTAATATGTAGTTTTTGTAATTTTAAATATTCCTTTTAAAATATCGTTGTTGCAGTTTTAGCGGATTTGCTTTGTGGGCATTATTTAATAGGAATTGACTATCATTAGTAAAAGCCGGAAGATAACGTAATATCTTGAGATGGAATTAGTAGAGGTTGAGAATTTTGATAGGAAGGACTAGTAATATAAGGTAGGTAGCAGTAAGTAGTGGTAGTAGGAGGGAGGAGGAGGAGAGGAGTAAGGAGGATGGTATTCATGGAGAGAGTTGTTAAGTCGTATACCTACTGGAGTTGGGGGCATGTTATAATTTGGAGTATTTTATCATCGTTCGTTACAGTCGCGGATGATGCCGGTTTTGCATCATGTTCGAAAGGAGTGCACTATTTGACACTGGTGTTATTGGGGCGGGATGCTGTCTAGTGGAAAATTAATCGTACATGTGTGGGGTTACAGGGTTTTCTTTCATGCATTGTAGCTAATGAGGGTTGCTAAAAGAAGTCCATAGGGTTAGATAGAAAAATTCATGCTGTGCTTGTCAACCGAAGTAGATGGGGTGGTGAGGAGACAGGTATAGGATACGAAAAGGTTAAGTAGATTCAGTAAGCATAGAATCGGAGTTATTGTATCCTGCACCGGGTGCATAAATATTTGATAAATTATTAGGTATCAAAAATATTATATTCTAGAGTCACAAAGAAATTGTTAGGCATTAGTTTGTATAGACTAGCTAAAATGTTAGGTATAGGGTTGGGGGTTAGGATAGTATCGGTTGGAAGCTGTTACGGCCTGGAATACTGCTTAGGCCATAGTATTTTTTCAAAATGGTTCAGGTAATTAGTAACTTTGGGGAATGTGCGCGTAGCTAATAAGTGATTTTTGGAAGCTGTTAGGGGGCGTAGTAAATGGGAGCATTTGGAGAGCGTTAGGCCGTGGTAAACAGTTTGGAAGCTGTTTAGGGAAGACCTAGGTGTAAGACATTTTGGAAGCGTGTTAGGCTTGAGTGTATAAGCGCATTTTTGGAAGGTGTTAGGCGTAGGTAAAGCATTTTGGAAGCTACGGAGTTAGCATAGTGGTTAGGAGTAGTTATGGTAGGCGAACATAGCGTTTGGGCATAGTGGGTAGGAGTAGCTATAGTCAGTAAGCATAGCGTTAGTCATAAGGAGTGGTAGGAGTAGGGTATGGTAGTATTATGGGGTTAGCGCCATAGTGTAGGAGTGGGGTATGGTAGTAGACATAGTGTTAGGACTAGTGATAGGGGTAGGTAGAATGTTAGGTATGGGATTAGCCATATTGGAGGAGTAGGTAGGATGTTAGGCATATGGTTAGGTAAAATGGTAGAAGGGGTAGGATGTTAGGTATAAGGTTAGGAGTAGGTATGGTGGTAAGGTTAAGAATTAGGCATTATTGGTAGAGTAGCATAGTTGTAAACCAGCGTTAGTCATAGTGGTAGGAGTTATTTAGAGTGTTAGGCATAGGTTTAGGCAAATTGGTAGGAGTAGGTAGGATGTTAGGTATAAGGTTTCGGAGTCAGGTAGGGTGTTTAGCATGAGGAGTTTATCCATATTGGTAAGTGAGTAGGTAGGATGTTAGGCATAGGATTAGGAGTAGGTAGGATGTAGTAGGCATAGGGTTACGGAGGTAAGGGTAAGCATAGTAGGTAATAGCTACTACTGATGTGGAGAGGAGAGGTGGTAGAAAAACATTATTTTAAAATACATGTGTTTTTTGTATCAGAACAAGTGTTAGGATTAGTGTTATCCCTCGTGTTTTCTTCCTTACAAACATAATTAACATCATTGCCCATAATAACTGTTTAACATTTTTCTTTTGCTGTATTCGGTCATTAGCCCAACTATCAAAAGTAATGGAAGGATAAATGTGGGTGCCATCACCGTTATCACATTTATTTACATAATTTTCACTATTGGGTTTTAGCCCCTTCACCTGTGTTGTACTAAAGGTGTTTTGCAAGCTAAGTAAGTTGGTACCAATGTTAACATTGGCACAACCTTCAGTAATAAGATCGCGAAACCAAAATTCTTTTTTAAATATTTAGTGTACAGTGGGGTTGTATTTAGGAATGTCTTATAATCATCTTAGGGGTGTGTTATTTTTTTAAAATTGGTCTATTTTAAAAATGCATAATTTTGCTTCTTTTATTTTATTTCTAAATTAACACTAGGCTTTTCTAAATTTTCACTATATTTTTCTAAATTAATTATCTCTGCTTTTTCACTAGACTCGGAGGATGAGTCGTCACAAATTTTAACACATTTATTATAGGAGGAAGGAGGTGGAGGAGAAAACAATAGTTGAGAAACACTAGGGAAATCACTGGTTCGTTGGAGGGAGACAGAATTGGACTTGCTCTGGTCACTCTTCTCTAAAAATGATCCTGTGACTTTCGAATTGTCAAAGGAGTTCTCAAAATTTTTCAGTTGGGGAGGCATGAGAGCATCAGGTGCTCTTCGTTTACCTCCATAGTTGTGGTAGTTTGGGGCTAGACCTTGTCGGTGAGCCTGGTGAAGATATTGCTGGTGAGCTCTCGGGCGATCACCGGTGCAATAACTGTTTAATGGTTGGGGAAATCTCCACTCTAGGGAGAAATCACCATGATTGGAAAAATGAGTGAAGAGTGTCTTGGCTCTTCGTTTAATTTGGTAATTGGAGTTCCAATCGTAAAAATTGAAGTCGTCAGGTGGACCCTGATTGTATGGAAGTCTTCCATAAGAATGAGAAGTAAGTAGGAACTCTTTCCTTCTTCTGTGGGTATTGCAGTGGTAGGTGATCGAGGGAGTGAAGTATGAATGGAAACGTCAGTCTCGGAAATAGCTTAAATTGCCATTTTATGATAGGGTGACGTTTTCTTTGTCGCATAAAATCCCGGACGGAGGAGTTAAGAATGGCATCACTTAATATTGGTGATGGTCTTTTCTATTACTATGAGCGTGTGCAAATACGATATGAAATGAAATTTCAGTGAGTTTGTGCACGTAGTTTGGAAAAATACCGATTGCTCCGTAAGATATAAAATGACGTGCAAGTGCAAGTGCAGTTAAAGAAATAAAGAATATTCATAAGAATAATCGACCTTCACCTATCGCTCTTGTGCCGAATCTAATTAAGGCGTGGTGGTATAGTTTCGTCAGTTTTATTTTCCAGGTTTGGCAAGCTTCGTCAGTTTTATTTTCCAGGTTTGGCAAGCTTCGCCAGTTTTATAACCTCTTTGTAGGTATTATAAATTAAAGGCCAAATGGATCGCAACAGATTTTTATTTTTACGCTAGAATATACCACCATCTACCACGCCTGTGGATAAAATCGAAAAAAAATAAATTAGTAAAAAAAATCGGTGTGGCAGAAAAAAATTGATATATATTAATATCGATTATCATCGATACATCGCATTGAAAATCAAACATTATCAAATAGTATATATATTTTCAATAAGGAAAATGAATGTTTAAAAGTGGAGAAAAAAAGAAATAGATATAGAGAGTGCAAGCTTAAAAAAAATGCAATAAACTTAGGGCCAGATCTCCGAGCAGTTTATAAATAGAAACTAATAAATAAAAGCGCACAAAAATTTAACAGGGCCTAAATAATATACAAATAAAATTAAGGTCAGGTCTACTACCATTAAAACGAAACGAGATATAAAAGAGCACCAAAAGTTCTACGGCCAGCTAAAATAAAGGATTGCTATAAATAGGATCTAATATACTCATGCAGATAAATCAGGTCGCCATGCGTAATAATAACATTAAATTTTATCCGATATTTCAAAATTATATTTTCAACAATGTTAATGCAAAATTTACATTAAGTATGTTGGTTTCGGATGCAGAGGGAAATTGGATGTTTGCCAAAACGATGGAAGATGCCTTCAAGAAAAATTTATGTTTTAAAAAAACTAAGTTTATAAGAAGAGAGTAAATTCTATAAAAACACATATATGGCAAAGAAAGTAGTTTCTATCTCGAAGCTTAAAACATTGTGAGCGAGAAGGAAATTGATTTTGCCAAAGTAAGATTTGTTCAAAGAAAAATTTAAAAAAATTATTATAACAATTATGATCTAAATTATAATATGTTATTATTATTGTTAGTGTTATTATTTAAAAAAAATTATTTTATTGGAGATTGTTTTCTATTCTGTTATTTTTATTATAGATTCTTATAGTTATTATATTGGGTTGCAATAAAAAAGTACGTATCGACTAATCATAATATTATTATTATATATTTTTTATATTTAGAAAGAATATAGAGGTAGGAATGAAGATGCGGAGAGGTTATATATATTATTATACAATCGAGTGACATAATTATTAAATACTGATGAAATGGTTATTTAATTACGGAGAAAGATAATTTATAAACGCTCAGTTAGATGGTTCATAGTTTATTAACTCTTCGAGTCTAATATATTATATATTATACACAATTATTAGTATATATTCAAATCATTAAATTTAATTAAGATAAATTTGATTATGTAATTATTAGAATTTAATAGATTAGCGTAAAGTAGTAGCAGATATTGATAACACTATGTTTTATTGTTATGGTATATAATACTATTATTAATTGAAACAGGATGATCATTATGTATATATTATAGTATATATAGCCTGCATGTTTGCTTCTATCCTTAAATAGGTGTAGGCTTATCAAAAAGAAGAGGTATAATTTTTATAATTGATTGGTGATTAGAAGGGTTTGTTGCGGTTAGTATGTAAGGATGTAGTTGATTAAAGATAAGCGAAGCGGAGGATTGGTATGAGGAAAATACGAATGTTAATAAGTTTGTATTAATCGATTATAAAATATATATATTATATATTATTATTAACTAACTTTATAGTTTAATATACTTATAATTGTATTATTATTGGGTATAGTTATTAATTATGTATGAGTGTACAAGTTTTAAATATCACAAATTTTAGATATTATGACAAAACGATATTTATAATTATTAATATTCTATTAATATATTATTTTTTTTTATATTATATTTTGATATAAAGAAAAGGAATTTGAGAATATACATTTATCTTAGTATTCATATTATATTATTACGTATTATGAATTATCAAATTATGATCTCTTATCAATTATATAGTAGTACGTTATATATATAGTAGTTACTATATATATACTATATATTGGAACCTGATAGTAGAATGGGTATGATACGGGCCATTAGTAGTATATTGTAGTCTAGATGTATAGGTATTAGCTAGGATAATATGATATATAGCGAGACTATTTTTATTTATGTATGAATTCATGGCGTATTTCTATAATTAGGTATTCCGAAACGGCTGAAGGGTTGGAATCAGGAGCTTCAGAATGTAGGAGCGGGGAGTAGGTTGCTCAGCGAAGATAAATAAGCAACAAATTAATAAATACACTGCGGCTCGAGTCCACAAAGATAGAATATTGCGATTGAATCACTTTAAATACGAGTAGTGCGAATATTGATCCGTATTTAATATGAGTTTAAAAAATGAGAGCTGACTGTCACATACTTCTTTCTTTTAATATTTATTTTTTTTTTTTCGAAAATTCATTATACGAGAATGCCCTTCTCACTGATCATTTCGAAGCCGCCTGCTTTGTTAATGGGGCTGTTGGGAATGACTATCGAAAAACAGATTAGGAGTTTTCTATGGGATGCCACGAGGTTTAGATCTCTCTTAAGAGAAGACTCCGTTAAAGCGGTGAAGATTGAAAAAGAGCATGTAAAGTCCGAGAGAAAAAAAATTGATTTGATATGTACAAGCAAATTGAATCTACCGCAACTTGTGCAAAATTTTGTTTTTTTTAACATATGAACATGACTTGTGAGAGAGAAAAACCAGATAAATCTGGTGGGAAAATGGCTATGCTAGATAATTGAACAGCCTATTTCGTTGCATTCTTCTGAAAATCAAGAAAAACTTAAGAAATTGAAATGTGTAATCCAAAGTGGTCGTTATAAGAGATAAAAAAAGATATATATTTACGCTGGAAAAAATAAAAATTGATTTACTAAGAGTAAAGAAAAACTCAATTTGCGTAAGTGAAGGAAAATGTTTGGTTGGACAAAGTCTCCGAACCCAAAAAAAAAAAGATTATTAGTTTATTTTTAATTCTTAAACTTTAATTTAAATAAATAAATAAATGATAAATTATTAAATTATGAAAAGTTTTGTGGTTCAGCAAAACTTTTAAAAACAATGAATCCTCATGATTTTTTCTAAAATTTTCTGGTAAAGTCTTATTAAAAAAATTAGATGCTTTCGAATTTTAATATACATTGTTAATTTAGTATCCTCTTTCTCTTTCTTATTTAGTTATCACTTTTGCTGTAGGCCTAGCAATTTGCTGCAGTATTTTTTTTTATTTTTATTTAATCAATGCAATTTAATGTGTATGTATGCATGGCTAAAAAAAAACTATGAATTGATGTATATGATTCCAATAAACACGTGTCGTGGAAAGGGGTAGTAAAGTATGGCAAATCAGATTTTAAAAATGTTTTCTGGAATTATAATAAAATACGGTATTCTTATTAAATAAATTTAAGAATATTTTTGGAAATATAATCTAAAATACATTCTTTTTAGTTATAGATGTGGTTTTCAAATGGAATATATATAAATATAGTATTTATATAATATATATATATATATAAGTATTACTTATATTAATATATATATATATTATAAGTATATATTATTATATATAATATTTATTAATAGATAATATATATTATAGAATATATTATAATATATATATTACGAATTTTTGTTTGATTGGACGGTATATGGGGTAAAATTTGGCCATTTAAGACAATAATAGATTTATAATGCAAGCAATACCTTCTTCAAGCATCTACTCATACCCGAAAATATCATAAAATATAATTATCTTTATGACATCTAAATTAAACTAACCAATACTAACGTACCTAACTCCTAATTAACATAAACCTAAGCGAAACCCACCTAGAACAACTAACTAACCTATAACTAACCAACACTAGACTTACACTTACATAACTTACCTAACTAAACCTAACATAACCTACACGTAACTACACAACTCTAACCTACAAGATAAAATAACTAACCATACCTAACATCCACAAACGTAAGATTGAAAAATAAGTAATTAACTTTACATAACCTAACATTAATTAAGTAAAAGACAAATCACTAAGAACGCTGAAATGAGAAAAAAGGTACCTAATCTCTCTCTCTCTTCCATCCTTTACTCTACAAATCTCTCTCTCTCGTCTCTCTCTCGCTCTCGTCTCTCTCTCTCTCTCTCTTTTCTCTTCTCCTCGCCCGCCTGTCCTCTCTCTCTCTCTGCTCTTCTTATATTTAATATAATAATTATATACTTTCTGATAGTATATATAAATATATATATACTAAGATATAGTATATATATGATAATATATTATACTATATATAATAATAATATTATATTATTATATATATACTAGATTTTGATAATTATTTATAGTACGCTATATATATATGATTATCTTTAATATAATGTATTATATGTAATATATATATTAATATATTATATATATATTCATATATTATAATATCATATATATATGTTAATATATAATTATATATATATATATATAATATTATATATATATTATATGTTATATTGTATTATATATTCAACTTTCTGAAACGAAAAGTAGATTAATAAAAAGGTTTTTTGAGCTTCACCAACAGATTTAAAAATGTATTTAAAAAATTCTATAATTTTTATAGGTATATCAGTTGATATAAATTATTTGATTTTTCAATATATCGTATCACATTCCAAACTTTACTTAAAACTCTGATAATATTCATGACACTTAAACGAAATGTATAAAATAGGTTGAAAAGAAATAAAAACGTAAAAAAAAAAAAAAAAACTGATGAGCTTGAAAATTGTTACAAAGTCTTCAAATTTCATTTTTAAAAAGGTTTAAAGAAAAGAAGCGTGTGTCACTAAGATTACTTCCACGTGCTTCCTTTTTTATATACTTATTTATAGGCTTATCAAGTTGCTGAAGCAATATTTAATTATTTATTTATTTTACCACATCTCACGGGTCAGGGGTACGAGGAACGGAACCTTAGTAAAATGATCGTGTGCCATATATTTTTATCGTGGGGTTCCGATAGATTTCATTAACTTTCTTCTAAAACAAAACATTTGTGACCGAAAAAAAATTTAAAAATCTCATTTTAGCGGATTTTGTGTAATTGTAAATATATTTGGTGGGTTTTCCATTGTTTTCATTACGATTATTCTTAATTAAAACATATTTCTGATATTTTCAGTAAGATTCATTGAAATCGGCGTAAGGCGCTAGGACACTACTACTACTACTACTACTAATAATAATAATAAATAATAAATAATAAATAATAAATAATAAATAATAAATAATAAATAATAAATAATAAATAATAAATAATAAATAATAAATAATAAATAATAAATAATAATAATAATAATAATAATAATAATTATTATTATTATTATTATTATTATTATTTAATATATTTAGTTATTATTTATTATTATTATTATTAATTATTATTATTATTCTCAATTTTTAAATTATAATTCTTATTATTAAAAAAAATAGAATAATAATAATAATAATAATAATAATAATAATAATAATAATAATAATAATAATAAAATAATAATAAATAATAATAATAATAATAATAATAATAATATAAGGTTTTAGAAAAACAAAAAACAAACAAACATCATAAAATAAAATAATAATATAATAATAATAATATAATAATAATAATAATAATAATAATAATATAAAATAAATAATAATAATAAAATAATAAATAATAAATGCATAATCATAACATAATCATATTTTAGAATCATAAATCTTAATAATCAAAATATATCATAATAAAATAAAATAATAATAATAAAATAATATAAATAATAATAATGAATAATAATAAGAATAAAGAAATAAGAGAATAACAAAAAAATTGATAATAACAGCAATAGATTATTAATAAAAACAGATAAAATTGTAATATTATTATTATTATTATTATTATTATTATTATTATTATTATTATTATATTATATTATTATTAGTTAAACTTTGTAATGCGACTGGATGAAAGATATTAAATTATCTGTCATAAACGTACTCTTCCAACGTATAAACAAATCCTTTGGCCGGGCCCCCGTGACAATCCAATCAACTAACACCTTTAAGATTCTCACCTTTATTGTAGCAGTATCCAGGCCTCGTGAAATAATTACCGGCCTGTGCAATATTACAGTGCAATTTTATACTTAAGAACTCACCAACTTAATCTTCCCTGAGACCTTCAAGTGAAACCACGGGTTGGACCGGTTTTTGCCCTTGTGTGAAACAATTCAGTCAATATTTTTCCTTATCAATGAATGAACCTGTTTAAGGGCAAGATCCAATTTGGCATTTTGGCTGGGGCTTTGGCCCCCATGTTTCACCCCATACCTAAAATCGGCATAAAATTCGGAATTTTCAGCCGACTTTGACTATATAAACACCGTAAAATTGTCAGCTTTTTTTGCCCTCTAAACGGTTGTTTTCGGGTGTTTTCTGTGATGTGTCATTCTTCAGAATTTCAATTTTCAAAATTCATGAAAATTCAAGTTTCTGCTGACATTCTTCGAACGCAACTTCC
Organism: Trachelipus rathkii; assembly: GCA_015478945.1. Lineage (NCBI taxonomy): Eukaryota > Metazoa > Arthropoda > Malacostraca > Isopoda > Trachelipodidae > Trachelipus > Trachelipus rathkii. The sequence goes on from JABUQX010038764.1 coordinate 17,476, forward strand.
AGAATTTTTTACAAAATGACTTCAAACTTGAAATATCATAGATAGGTCCATTCTCTAAAAAGTACAGAAGTACTTTTTCGATTTTTTGAGTTTTTGTGCTCAGCGTCCACCAATTCCAACCATTTTTTTTTTTTTGCATTTGAAAATAAGAATTGCGATAATTTTTTTCTGTTCAAGTGAAGTGGATGAAATTTCAGGGCATATGTAGTCGCGAAAGATGCATCTTTTTTTAGAAATTTTTGTGTATACCAAAAGAAATTTTAAAAAAATTTTTGAAAATTTTTTTTTGGAAAATTGTTCCAAGAAGGAATCAAAAACAATTCATATACAAAATTAAATAACTAAAGTAAAAAATGAATTCTCCCCAGACTACATAAGCACTGAAAATTCATAAACTCCGCCCAAACACATTTATTCATTATAAATTTTTTACAATTTCAAAATTCAAAAAAAAAATGGTTTTGGAATTGGTGGACCGGCTGACACAACCAAAATCGAAAAAGTACCTTCTGTTACTTTTTGTAGATAATGGGACATTCTATGCATATTTCAAGTTTTGAAGTCATTTTGTTACAACTCCTGGAAGTGCCTCCAAAAATGTCAGAAAACATGATTTTCATGAATTTGTGAAAAATTGAAAAGTCTGAAAAGAATAACTACAGTACAGAAAAAAACCGAAAACAACGTTTTTAGAGGGCAAAAGAAAGCTACATTTGGGTTTTATAGTCAAAAAATGGCTGAAATTCCGAATTTTTATGTCCATTTTTAGGGTGGGGTGAAAATGGGGCCAGCCCAGCCCAAAATGCCAAAATTGACTTGCCTTAATGATCAATCTTCTTGATCATGAAACCAAATCTTAACCCTGTAACAAAAATCCAGTTATATCTAATGCGTTCCCCATAAGAAATGACCATTTTACTAAATATGTAATTTAAATACTTTTAAAATAATGAAAATGTACTGGTCTTACAATGCAATAGGTTTATAATCATGAACATTAGTCGGATGTCCCGAGATAATGCCTACAGCCTCACTGCAATAGACCTCAGTACTTATGATATGATATATAGTTATATATACATATATATATACTATATTATATATATATAAATTATATATAATATATATATATATAATATACTTCGATCAAATATCAACAGGTTTTATAAATCCATGAACATGTAGTCGGATGTCCGTAGATATCCGCATCACATGCGCACTGCAAATATAGAACCCTTTTTACTACCAATAATATATATATATATATATATAATAATATAATATTTCATATATATTTATGATATAGTATATGTGTATAACAATAATAGTCTAATGTATTATATAATGTAGATATTTGCTAAAAAAAAAACAAAAACAGCAAAAAAAATGCTTGCAGCATTACACCTAAGTGTAAATTTTTTCCAAAAAAATAATTGGAATCGGTAAATAAAATTTATGTTCATAATATATATAAATACAAAATAAATAATAAAATAGATAGTAATAAATAATATGTATAGGTAATCTTAGACTTTTACTTGAAAATTAAAGAATTTCTATTTGACATGTCGTCGATTTTTCAGTGTGTACAAGACAATGCAATCCCAGCTGACATATAACAGCTGTTGTTCTAATGCAAAGAGTTGCCTATTAATTTAACCACCTAAAATGATCTTCTAAATAAAAATTAGACTTAACAATTAACAAAATGTAAAAGATATCCGTATAAAGAAATTAAATCGTTTCAATATGTTAAGTTCCACAATAAACCATAATACTGCCGTAGTCTTTACTTAGTAAGTAGATACAGATATAAAATTCTTAAGATTTGCCCCTGTAAGGGCTATGGGTTGCTGCGCGCCGCATTTTTTGGAGAATTCTCTGAGGCAGTCATGACCTCTAATATGAGTTTCTGCTCCTTCGAAAGGATGGGCAAATAAATATTTATTATCTTTATTTACTCCAACAGCGTCCCGTGTACTTACTAATACATTTATTTTGTTAATATTAAATGGAGTGAAAATGAATGGAGCGATTCTGCCATCTTTACCTAAAATTTCTACTCTAAGGAACTCCCTACTCATTTCTCTTTCCACAGGGGTAAGAGCACTGACTACTTGAGGAGTGGCAGTTGAAACTCCTTTATTAACATATGAAATTAAAAGGAATTTTGAACTTTCTTCCAGCTAAATGCAAAAGAAAAGCGCCTTTTCTTGTGGCCGTATTTCCTTCTTAAACAAAAGGTTTTCTAATGCTTGCATCATTCGAACAAAATGCTCCTTAAAGCATCTCTCGATACCTCGTTCGTCCACGTTGCATTCTGGTTCTGGCAACGAGGCTTTGGCGATAGTTTGGCAGTTGAAGGGTTAATATGTCTTGAGGAAGAGGTACAATCGTCGGACAATTCCGTTTAGCTTCTTTTATAGTTCCCACATGGTATTGCGGATTTTCTTGGGGTGATATGTGTTCGAAATAGATAATACTACTGGATATTTGTGTGGTGAGAGCAATGTAAGTAGCAATCCCCTTTTTGAGTGACTGCTCTCTGCAATTATTTGCCTGTGGTACCGGCCCTCCTTCTTTGCCAGAGCATTGCCGTAGAACAGCCATCGAGAAACACCCGAAGGCCCATGCATTTCGCTTGGGATCCAGCTCTTACTGGTCGTGAGCGAAATCGGGTCAATGGCTTTCGCAAGGTTTTTTGCGTCAAGCGTCTTGTAGCCTCTACCAAACACCTGATAAATTCCTATTTTGATTTATTCAGAATGCTCTTGTCGAAAACGAGACTGCAACTTCAGGGATATGTTCGCTTTCCAGAGAAGATATCAGCGGTGTTCATCTGCTAGTTAAGTATATACGACGGACACACTCAACTTACCTTATCGAACGATGCTTTCCTTTATAGTAGTACCCATAGAGAATGATCTTCATTCTAAATCATGAGCGCACTAGAATCGTTACCACACGAACCCTGCATCATGCTGCGTTACCCCGAAGCGAAGCGGTAAATGCGCGGACATCCGATATATCGTACCATGAAAATATATGTCACACCACTTACAATTACTGAGGATAATCATTTTTATTATATTTCCTCTATGGATTTTCATTTAGGATCATGCTGGGTTAATTTGAGAATGTTCTACCGGGCACATCCTGCTTGGGGAATATCTAATTGCAGCTTCAACAGGAAAGTTTTATTGCCACTCTGAGATTATAGTATGTCCCAAATTCTACATAGATACATCTTTATTATTAGTGACAAGGCTCTATTAATTACACAGATCTAGGGACCTCTCTGACTGAACTGTTAAATTTGCGCATCGATAATAAAATTACAAAACTTGCAAAATGTTCCCTCATTCAGCGCGGACTGGAGGTTATGTCCAGCCAAGTGTGAATATGTCTGTCAACCATTCATAATTGGAATTTCCTACTTTAAGTTGAGGTAGCAGCTGCTTCCAAAAGAGAGTTATAGTGTCTTAGGGTGGAAATCCAACACTCTATTCCAGTAACTGTTTCTTTTTATCAGTCGAAATTATAGATGTATGTCCAACGTATCTACCAATGTCCATTTTCGTGACTGTCTTTCTGAAATGAACGCTGCTCCGAAACTGGATCCCATATCTTTGACTTCGTCGAGGTGCTATGGGCCTGGGTGTGGGTGTTCTTCATCAGCGCGAAATATTTGCGAAGAGGAAGGACGATTGCAGGTCCGTTTGTTAGCTGAGATTAGATTGCTTGGATGTTGGTTATGCTCTTCGTTTTCAACCGGCTACACCTTTAAAATTATATTATGTCTGCCTTTCAACTTTACTGACCAAAGAACAATGTATATTATATATCATAGTATTCATATTATTATCTTATATATATATAGTAGTATATACAAACTATATATATACATATATATATATACTAACTATATATATATATATTAATTATAATATATATATATATATATATATTATATAGTATAGTAGTATAATATATATAATACTATTATATATATATATAATGATATAATATTATATAGTATATATATATAGTTATATATATATAATTTATAGTATATATATATTTCAACTACTGTAAATCTCTGCCACATTTGGTCAGAGAGGTATTTTTTTACTAATTTCAAAGATTTAACAGAAAAAAAAATTAAATATAGCAAAATTATGTTAAAAACCACTAATTTCTGTGTTGAATAATGAAATTAGTTTTTTTAAAAAAGTTGTAACTAACATTCATATGGACGAGTAGATTCATGTGTTTGCAAAATCGTCTACTTTGTACACGGAGTTATATATACAACAAAATTTTTTAAATTTAAAGGTAAAACGTACGATTCCAAGGAGTCTCCTTAGTACCATGATCTGAATGAATTGAACTATAACTGTTACATGCTGCACTTTTAAAAGCTGATGTGTCGACGCTTATCTTTGAACCTTAAACACTTAAGAAAGATTTAAGAATCCGATTGAACACAAAATCTAGAATTTTATAGTATACATATCACATTAAAAAACATATAGAACAACAAGTTTCTTATTCTACAATTTAAATGAGCATATAAAATGAGTGAGAGACCTCGCATCGTCAACGAGTAAAAAGTGTTTGAGAAAATGACGATTTGCAACTAGCCGGATCGCCATTATACTTCGAATATATATACTATATATATATATATATATATATATACTAGTATATAGTAGTATACTATATATATAGTAATATATATTAAATAATATATATATATTATAATAATTATATATATTTACTATATATCATATTATTTATAGTAGAAAATTCAATATATATATTGAAAAGTATATATATTGTTTTTTCACTCGTTTATAATATATATATATAATAGATATATAAGTATATATAAAATATAACAATAAAATATTTAATATAAATATATTATTATTAGATATATATAATATATATTATATATAATATAGATATAATTATATATATATATATATATCGTAAAAAACGTTACCATAGTTTACTTTCGACGTACTTACAGCCACCGGAACTGGACGTTGGAAATCAAAAAAAATTCGCACGTAGAGCTCTATAGAAAGAGTATAACACTTATAGGGGGGGCAGCTGCCCCCCCACCCAGTGTATATGTGTTGATATATATTATATATATATTATTAATATATAATATAATATATATATATATATAGTATATATATATAATTATATAATAATATAAATATATTATAATATTATAATATATAATACTGGCCAGCTTTATCGGATTGATCCGATCAATATGTATTCTTTAAATTAAAAACTATTAATGCTACAGTTAAAAGGAATACATTGCTGAATTGCTGGTCCAATTATTGGTTTTGTTGAAATGTTAAAAAAAAAAAAAAAAAAAAAAAAAAAAAAAAAAAAAAAAAAAAAAAAACAAGTCTCAAAAACTACAACAAAAGCTACAGCGAAAAGGATACATTTTTGGAATTCCTCGTTAAAATTCCGAATTTTTCGGAAGATGTAAAAATATAATAAATAAATAAAAAAATTATTGTTAATAATATGATTATTAATTATTATATAGTAATATAATTTAGAGACCTTTTATTTAGCGTTTTCTCCGATAAAAATAAAATAGATCTTTCCTATTAAATTTGCTTTATTACGGCACACTAGGGGGCTCGAGCCGACGGGGAAACATAGGGGGGGGACGTTTTCCATTACCCGCGTAGGGGAGGGGCAGGGGAACCCCCGCGACACACCAAATACCAAAGAGCGGGAGGTTCCGGAGACCCTCCCCGGATGGGAGGGAAATAGTCACCCCCCGTCGTCCGCCGGTAAGGCCGAGAGACCACCGACTACTGCCATCTTTGCAGGAGATTATAACCCCTATGGAGGTATTTCTTAAGTTAAAAAAAAAAAGCAAAATTTGAATTTTGTAGAAGTTTATTATTTATATTCGAGGAAACCCATAGAAAGGTCTCTAAAATAGGCCTTCTAATAAATGATAAATATAATTTTTAACGAAACAAGTTTGGTATTATCTTCTAATTGAATTGTTACATTTTCTTATGACTGAAAATATTTACACAGTTATTCCAAAATTTTTTCCTGAACTAGGGGATGGCTACTGACATTAGACTTGAGGATTATATAATATTTTTTTTTTATTTTTTTTTTTTTTTTTTTTTTTTTTTTTTATTTTTTTTTTTTTATACATTCCAGGGCAAACTTTGGACCAGCATTCCAGCAATGTAATTTTCCGTTTAAACATGTAGCATTAAATAGTTATTTTAAGATTACGAATATGACGAGATTACATCGAAGAAGCGGACCCTATATATAATATATATATAATATACTATTATATAAATATAATATAATAATATAATATATATAATATATATATGATATATATAAATATATATATTTATTAATAATTATATATATATATATAAAATATATATATATATATATATAAATATATATAGATATTAGATAGTAATTATTCATTATAGAATATATATAAATAATAATATATAATATTATTATATGATAAATTTTTTGATAGTTTTGTTTTTGCTTTTTTTGTTTGTGAAATAAATAAATAAATAGAGACATTAAAGCAAGATATTTTGAGCTTTTTTTTATTGTGAATAAGTAATAATCAACAAATTCCATTAAAAAGTTCATTCAAGATGTAAGTGCAGAAAACTTTTTGAGAAACATCTTGAAACACATACTTTCATATGCATTCTGCAGAACATTCACAAACTACCGTTGCTTTTCAGATTTATAGTTTTCGAAAAGATATCCAAGCAGAAAGTTTATTTTTTCATAAGAAGAAAATGAGAACTTTTCCACCCCCAAACTTTAGCCAACCCCTTCCAATTTTGAATAAAGAATATTTCCGTAACGGACCATGATGAATCATGCATCTAAAAACAGATCTGGCACAACCATTCTAAATCTGATATTAAACTTGAGCAGAAACAATTAGAAAACGCGGAAACTAATATTTGTAAAAAAAAAAAACATGAAATATGAAACATGATAGAAAAAAAGAACAGAAAGATAAATAAGAAAGTCTTTATACTATATATATTATATACTAGATAGAATATATAAATATATAACTTAAATTATAATAATATTATATGTATATAATATAATAATAATATACTACATTATATATAATATATATTATAATAGTAATAATATAGATATATAGTAATATATATATTATATATATATATATATAATATAATCATATAATAAATATAAACGCACCACAAACAATACTTATTAGCAAAGTAGACGATGAACAGAAGCTTTGAAACAGTTCCGCAAACACAACTTGAATCCATAAAAATAATATAAAATCCATACTCTGGCCTTACAAATTTATAAAAATAGTAAGAATTAGATACACTTCCTATCGGCCTGAGAACACGCTCCAAATATGGACCAAAAAAAAAAAAACGCGTTATAGTAAAAATTTAAACTTGCGTACCTCAAGGACGCAACCCTAGTTCCTTACCGCTTTCTCAATATTATTCATATGCCGATTCTTCCCACAGCCACAAAACATGGATTCAATCCACCAAACATAACAAAACTACGGTAAGATATTCACCAATTGCCACTTACACCACCAAGAAACCGTAAGCTGAACACATAATATAAATCTTGACCAAGCAATACATCAACCAAATATTCAAACATGGCTGACCGACAGGTAGAATGTTCTCTTCACAAAGTAAATCATCTATCACTCTAATCACCACGGATCGAAAACTCCGGTTACCATACACGCCCCAAAATCTTCAGAATAAACAACCAACAGCGTATGTCCATTTAAACAAGACTCTTAATAATCCTGTCGGTTGTAACACTTGACACACATTCTGACTTTTCACAAACACAATAAAGATAACATGAACAACACACCTAGCAAATTAGGAAACTAAAGAACAAGAATACTAAATGAAGACCATCAGTCGTTATTGACTATAGGCACAGATACAACAGAAGGAAATTAGTCCACCACTCATTCATAAACCAAGTTTGGACGAGAGTTCATTAACTGTAGTGCATATAAAATGGAATCGATAATATATAAACTTGGCACCTCTCAATATGTGACCTTTACTTGAGCAAAGAGGGAAGATATTAAGAAAACTAACAATAAGTGAACGCCGCAAAACATGGCACTATGTAGAATAATTTGTGTAATCAGGATGACATACCACTCCCGTACCTGAACTCCTCAAAGAAACAAACAATTGGTCAGTACAATTACAGAACACTCCCTATCCTTTAGCCAAAGAGTAACATTCAAGGCCTCATGCACTCATAGTCATAAATCACCCTCTCATATAGCTTCACCTATCTATTAAATATAACAATGACTTAAATCTATATACATTCCATACCGTCATTCTTACCAGTAATCTATAATTATTATCTAAGCTCAATTAAACAATTCTGTAATAAACAATTGTAATATTACAGATTTATGGAAAAGATATTCATTATGGCAAGATAGCAAAAGTATCTAGATTGTAAGAACCAATCCTCCACACAATATATAACAGATTGATCAATCTTCATATCATCCTATACCTCATAAATATCGTATTTAGCGAGGCATATCATCCTTAACTCTCTGGGGTTAAAACTTATTATTAATTATAAGAACTGTCAACCATAATGCATATATTTTTTATAATTAATTATAATCAATATTTCTCTCCTTAATCTCATGTATAATTAATTTGACTACTCTGAAATCTTATAGTCATATTAATCTTTATCTATAAAAGTGAACCATTACAGGTCTATTTCATCTTAAAGACATATAACTCAGATAGTTGCTTATAGTGTGCGTTATTATTTCACAGATTTTTTAAGCAATATATCTTTAATATTTAATATAGAATTCAACTTTTTAATTCAATATATAATCGCTATTTCGAAATAATTTCTCTGTGCTCACATAATTTTTGCAATTTATATTCTCCAATGGTTCTCTCGTGGAATAAATCTTATTGTTGTCCACAATTTATTTATTTATCTTTAATTATGTGTACAGTCAATCTATCTTTATTAATCTCCTTCTCAATCTCATAGTACTTAAATTTAATTACTTGTGTAGTGTGATTATTATACTTATTTCTGCATCCTTTATATAGACGTGTATCTTTGGGATGGATGAGTGAGCAGAACCTCGGCAGATGCTCTGTCACAAGACGGAAGAAGGGTGTAGGTGTGTGGAAAGCTCATGAATATAATATATATAATTGTGGTCTCGACATCTAGAAGGCAAGTATTATATATATATATATAATATTTATAAATTATAATTAGGGGGCCAGGAGACTAAGATAGTGTTGAGATAACGATATATATTATATTAATATATATATATTATATATTAAATAATATAATATATATATATATATATATATATTATTATATATTATATTAATATATAATTAATAATATATATATAATATATTATAATTATATATATTAATATATATAATATATATAATATATATATAGTATATATTGAGAGATATTGTATTATCATTAATAAATAATTTATTGATAAATCTGAATTTATTAGATAAATCTATATAAAACTATAAACAAATTCTATATAACTATAACTTATTTTTATATTAATACTTATTTTTACATTAATTTTTTGTAATAGTACTATAGGTTAACCTTAAATAGTTAATAGTATTAATAATTAAATTGTATATAAAATAATTATCCGTCATTACTTATGGAATTAAACGCCTTTAAATTGAGTAATTATACGGTATTACAAATTAGTGTCTGGATATTCTGCAAAATTAATATTTTCATAATGTGAAACTATATGGAATAATACGCGCATCACAAAGGACCGAGAAGTTTAAAAGTGCAAAATATGTCACATATACAACCGTGATATCAGGAGTTGTCGCGATCGCACTAACGTGCAATTTCTCCGTATCCGTCACTCAAGTTAAACTTTTGTCAGCTTCTAACTGCTTCAACAGATCAACCGCATACACTCAGTGATACATGGATAATATTGTGTTCTACATAATAGCCATACAGGATATCATCTCAACACCGACATGTACCGCGTACACCTCCACTACGGAACCGCACTCTCTCTAAAGCAAACAAATAAATTGATACTCAACATACGCACAGTCACGGTCGCATGACAATACTCTCATACTAATTGTTTCAAATATTTTTATGTATTTGCTCCTATGTAAACTAAATATACAATAACGTTGATAATAAGTGTTTATTGTCAAATACAAAAATTAAGAATAAATAAACAAAGAATAATGATTCTTTAACAAGATAATAAAATTTATATATTATAAAAAGAATAATAGCTATATATAGTATTATCTCTGTAACTAGAGGGTTTGGATAAGATAGAGGATTAAGAATTTAGCGGGAGAACGGCGAGAGAGGGATAACTCAATATAAGAGAGAGACTCTTGAGTGTAAACCTTAATACTCATATAACTAATTATATACACATATAAATATAATAATAATACCTAACATAACCCTATGTAACATCCTACCTATAAATTCAATATCAATACTCTATAGTACCTTATAACCTTAGACCATTCTCCTATATAAACTTGGTAGAATATGGTAAATTTAAGATAAGTTTTAGAAATAGATATTATGGGAATTATTGTAATAATAAAAACATTAATATCGTATTATGTTAACTATATTGGAACTCATATGAAGAGGTATGGAATTATTTCTGATAGGTGGCATGGTGAGGAGCTGTAAGTCTTATATTACCAGCTGGTTTCCCACCTGAAGGATTCACACAGTATAACCCCCAGGTGAGTTAAAATTATAACTATAATATATATAATAATTAGAAATTAAATCATAGATTCTCTAAAAGCCTAAAATTAAATAATAATATTATTATTTTAGGTAATATAAGTATATATTAGTCATATAAGGGGTATCTACATACGTAAAGTTTAGATACTATCTGGTTATATCCACATAAAGCAAGAAAAGTGCACTGAAAGAATTCCTTGATCAATGACCTACCATTTTAATCAAGATGATAATTTCTGGTAATATCTGTATAAATGATATTTTCTCTATTGAAGTCATGTTTAAACTAAGTATTTTCTGAGTGGTGTATTATAAGCCTGTGCCCCCGGGCCCCTTCTATGTATAAGGCCTATGAATTTATCTAGTAAAAATTAGTATAAGAAGAATTTTCCTAAAATTCTGATATGAAGAAAGAAATTATGTTGGAGTTAATGTGACGAAAATCCTTTGAATGACTTTAACTCAAATGTGATACCTATATTAAATACTAGAACAGACAAAACTTCTATATTTGGGCTGGTTGAGCACCGGAATTTTCGATATCGTACCGCACCCGGACACAAAGTTATGTGCCGCATCGCACCGCATCGCACCGCACCGCACCACACCCAGAACGTCGGTCAATCATATTCTATATTGAATAAGCAACAGGTTGATGATGTAAAGAAGTCTCGATTATGCTTCTAAACTCTTAGCTTATTAAGGAGTAGGAATACAGTTTGGCTGGAACACCTAAAAACACTGTCTAGGGAGGTTTTGAGAGATCCTATTCCAACCAAATCATCAACACCTGGTGTTTGCGTAGAAGATTATGTCCAGCAATATTTTTTCGAACACTGTAAAACAAAAGCTCTCTCTACCTCCCTATTTAGAACTCTATGAAGTTAAACCATGGAAGCAAATTTTCATTTTATTGGTCCTTTTCCGGACATTCTTTAGTCCTTCAAGGATTAATTAAAAATATTTAAATTTTGGCTTTTCATTTTCTATGGGAGACGATAAGCCAATCTCCGTGGGAGACGATACTATACCTGTTGTATGGGATTCTGAATAGTTAACCTATCAGCAGGATATAATTCGTGTTTGAATAATTTTAAGTCATTTAGTTACATAAACCTTTGAAATAATTTCAACTTCATTTGAATAGGTTTTCACTTCTCAATAGATACTTACAACTTATGAACATTATAATTATCCTCAAAATGAACTTCACCTTAAAGAATTTTAAAAAGTTGGATTATTATTAATGAATGTTTAATTGGCTTTGACTAAAACAAATTATTCCAAGGTGGTTCGGTATGAAATCTGAATTCTTGCTCAGCCTCATCTCCTCCTATTTCATTCTCAGTCTTCCTTCTCTTCCTTCCTCCTCTCACTTCTTTCCTTTCTTCTTCTTCCCTTTCTTCTTCTTCTTCCTTCTTGTTTCTTCCTGCCATCTTTATTCCCTTCTTTCTTACTATTTTTTTTTTCAAACCGGAGACCCCCCCTCCGGGTGGAGATGAGAGGTCTCAGGACGCTCCGAAACCGAACTCCAACTCCAACCTCCGGTCTCCGAATCCGACTCCAACATCCGTCTCGTCTCCGGACTCCGTCTCCTCAAACCTTTCTTTCTGAGTTTCAGTCTTCTACGGATCATTTTTTTTAATTTTACGGTGCTGGCAGATCGTCCCCCCTCCCAGGGGAGACGCAGAGAAACGTATCTCCGTCTCCGACGAGATTTCCTCATCATATAACTCACATCCCAAACATTTTCACTCCGATTACGTTAAGCCTAACATCGGTTTTCAAAAGGAGCGAAGATTTGACCTTGGCGCTAAGGGGGCAGCAGCCACTTAATGGTGACCCAAAACCTTCGGTTTTGTCTTGTTTGTCGGATTGACAGACCTTCGGTCTGTCAATCCTCCCACAGGAAGCCTAATATTCATTCATTCCCACAAAGCGCGGTGGAGTGAAGTAACAAGGGACGTTAGAGCGGCTAAGCTTCTCGGCTGGCAAGCACCCCGCTTAGGTGGTGAGCCTTACGCGTCACCAAAACTCGCCTCAAGTCGGCCTAGAGCAGGACCGGTGGGGTGATCAGTTCTATCACACCACACATGACCAGTATATGTCCCCGAAGATTTTTTTGAAACGATAAACTCGTATTTTCCTTCATATCGAAAAAAGGGTGGGCGCGGAACCTGTACACTTACGACAGCGATTAATCGAATGTTAAATGTATTGTAATTTTATTTGGTTTCTTTCGGTTTACTTATGTTCTGATGTTACTAAACCAACTCAGAGCACGTAAAGAAAGACGAATTTAAAGATCGATATAGGGGTAATCGGTCACAAGATAAATTCGATTTGGCAATCCATCAGAAATGGTCTAGCTATCATTTAAAAACCTCTAGGAAACCAAAAAACCCTCCTTTGTGGCTGTGCGCTCCGCCCCCTTCTGGGGCGTGTAAAACCCTTGGAGTTCAGGCTCAAAATCTCGGAATTCGGTCTTCCAGACCTTAAATATCGCGTCTCACCGGATTCCTGAAAACCCTGAAGGTTTGACAACCGTCAACCTTGGGGAAAAACCCAATGGTTTGACAAAATGTTTGTTGCACATTGGCAACATTTGCCAAACATTCTGGTTGTGTGACCTTGAACCGGTCAGTTGTGCTCCCCTCTACCTACTTATATATATATAACTATATATTATATATATATATATATATATATTATAGTATATAGTATATATATATATATTATATATATATATATACGTATAGTATATATATATATAGTAGTATATATATATATTAGTAATTATTTATATACTTCCCCAGTCTGGGGACGCTCACCGTTGATAGTGTGGTGGCCAGGGCCTCTCTCGGGGATGCTGTGTTGGGCGGGATATGACGGATGATACCAGGGGCCCGCCCGATGGGGGTTTACAGCGTCCGTAGTAGCGAAGAAGAAGCGATTAACCCCCCCCTCCACGAGAGCATGACGAGGGTAGCGTAGTAGAACGGCCAAGTGGACACCCTTCCTTAGCGGGAGAGGGGGCATCTGCGTTCATCTGTGCTGGAAGGGGTGTGAGCGCGCATCACTGTGCTTGGTGGACGTGGATCGGGATGCAGGCAAACGATCCCGAAGCACGTAAGGTTTGGGTTCTCGGGGTCTTTTTCCCGTGACCCCTCATGGAAAACAGTCTATAATAAGAGGACTCCCCGCCACGTTGAAGCGCGGTCGCTCCACATGGGCCTGACGGAAAATCGGCGACATAGGGCACACCCATGAGGGGGGACACCTTTAAAAGTATTGAAAATTATACCACATGGGGAATAACCTTACGGAGAGCCTCGGAATACGTAGAAGGATTTTGGAGTTTGTAAGATTTTCCCGACCTGGTAACCGAGATATAATATGGGAGCTGAATTAAAACTTGGCTTTTTGGAATTGACGATGATCGGACATTGAGTGGTGAGTCTCCCCCGCAAAGCGTATCGGACCATTTGGGAAGGCGCTCTGCTCTATCTTCCAGACGGCGAGTTCAGTCGCCGAAGTTTGAGAGCTGGTGTCCAACGCGCCTCTGCCACCCCAGGGTGACCAAACGAATCGGGAGGAGATGGCAATCCCGCAAAGTCCCCTCGTCACTGATCGTTGGCACCTCGGGGAATTTCGTTCACTTCCATTATGCTGCGCACCCACCTCCAGGAATGTCGGCAGATACATCAATTCCCGAGAGGTGTTCACATACTTGCGGATGTCGCCACTACCTCGCAGAAAGCTCTTCTTACTATGAGCACAGAACCAAGATGTTTGATTGGATTGAGAGAGTCGAGTAATGCAACTTGATGATGTAGAGAGAGGAGATTTGTGAAAAAGGTTTAAAAAGGCGTTGGAAAGGACGACCGGAACATCGAAGAGGAGAGTCCCGAATTTAGATGAGAAAAAATGGAGTCCGCCATCCTAGAGATCAGTACAGAGAACGAGCGTAGAACGTACGTACGCAGAAGATGCAAAAGTGATGAGAGATAGATTCGTGAGTGACAATCGGAGCTGATTGAAAGACGTGCCTACATCGCATAGAAGTATTTCCTCTTTTATTTCGTTACCTCGACCGAGAGACTTCGGGGAAGAAGAAGAAAAGGCACATGACTGAAATTTAGTGGAAACTGTAATATTGTAAATGAAGATTGTTTAGAGATGAAAACAGAAAAGACAGTGAAGATACGAGGCGCAGATGAGAGAGAGAGAGAGATGTGAGGTCTGATGTATTTTGTTTTTGAGTGTGATCGACGAGAAAAAAAATCCAAGGAGATAGTGGAGAGAAAATGCGAGAGTGCCAGACAGAAAGGAGTGTGTTCGCGGTTACAAACGAGATTTATAGGAGATTTCCCCTACGATGCGAGATCGCGGAACAATAGCCATGAGAGAACGAGAAGAGAGAGAGAGAAGAGAAGAGACACCAAAGTGCTATATTTACTGAAGATAGATGGATAGGCGTAGGAAGAGATGCAAACACAGATGAGTAATACCCCGAAGATAGTAAGAAACCGAGGAAGCCAGATAGAATAAAGAGAGAGTAAAAGAGAAATAGGGTTTACAAGCCGGACAGAGATGGGATCGAGCAACGGTTGGAGATGATCCCGAGAGATCGACGCCAGAGCGTGTGCCTGTATAGAATGGTCAGAAGCGGTTTGGTCAATCCGCCGAAAGAATTACTGATAAGGGGAGCAGGTAGATGAGTGAGAATGACGAGAGGATGAGAGAGAGAGAGAATGTGAACCCAGTGCTGGCGTGGAGAGGAGAAATTAGTTTTCACACTCCCTGTGAATAATACCCGAGAGACGATAAACTGATAGAAGCTATGGAGAGAGAGGAGAGGAGACCTCCAGTGCTATCTTACTTTTCAGGAAGAGAATGCCGCAAGGAGAGACTTACGACTGTTTGAGAAACAGGGAAGGAGGGTATTGGAGAGAAGTTAATAGTGACCCAATAGCACAAAATGGAGAGTGAAGGCAGGAAGAGATATGCCAGTAGCGCATGCAGAAGATGCGAGATGGATGGAAAAAAATAAGTGACCTACAAGAGAGAAGCCGAGAAAGCGATTCGAGACTAGCAGCGCGACAAGATCACTGCTTGGCCCGACCACTCAACTCAGAGCAGTGCGGTAATCCACGCACACACAAAGAGAGCTGCATAGGGGAGACTTCAGCAGAACTCATACTGAGCAACCCAGAGAAGGAAAATGCCCAGCGAAACTCAGGCGAAGCTACGTGTAGATGGACCTAGTCATGTCCAGTGTATTGCCCGACGCCACCGATCTCCTCAAATTGAGAACAAAAAGCAGCCCCTTGACTGCAATGTCTCTTGTGCCAAAAAGCCGGAGAGAAGGAGAGAGAGGTAGAGAGAAAGACGAAGAGTATGAACGAACACCGAGATGGATGTATTCTCGAGGAAAGAAAGAGAGAGAGAAGTAGGGAAGGAGAGAGGATGAGAGAGAGAGAGAAAGAGGGAGACATGGAGAGAGAGAAGAGAATAGACTAACAGAGAGACAGACAGATAGGAGAGAGAGAGGAGAGAAGAGAAGAGCGAGCAGAAGTAGAAAACGAAAAGTCTGGTTATCTCAAGTAGCCTAGAAAAAGAATAAAAACACACACATTGAGCATTTTCATGATTTTTTCTTTTCTTTTCAACAAAGATACTTGTTATCTCGCGGTTTATGAAATATGTTCTTGAGTAGATATTCTGATAAGTTACCTCTTGATGATGAATGATATAAACGCATGTATTTAAATTATTAGTAAAGCTTCAAAGTCATAAATATTGCTGAGATATATGTCCAGTACAGGCTCCATAGAGTCTCTTTACAATTTATGTCCCTATTGTATTTCAGCCGCTCTTACTACCACCGTATTACTCAAATTAAATTCGCTGAAAAGAAAAATTAGAATATTAGTCACTCCATTAAATCGCAAAGTAAAAGAATATAAATCTCCATAAGCTAAAAATGCTAGTTCTGATATAGTTTAAAGTAGTTATATAAAGGTTAATATATCACGATATCATATTATATTATTATAATAGACACGAAATTTGAACCATTACCAAATTGTAAACACTTGCATCTAACTACTACCCTAGATAGTACGTAAACAAATGTAAACTTACAAGTGATATAAGAGCCTTATATATATGATTTAACAGACCAAATAGATGGTCCACTTCAACGTATAGTATTTGTGCCTTTGCAAAAGCGTTTAGCAAGGCTAACAAAATTTTTAATAGAGTGATTAGGAAGGTGTTAATGACTCAAGCGATGTAGCGCATAGGCTATCGTAATCAGGTAATAATACTTATCTTTTCTAAACACCAAAGAGTATCATAAGTATACTAAAGTTGGTGGAGTAGAGATGGTACCGAAGTGAAAATATTATTGATTTGTGTTTGGTGAAGAACAGGAGATGTTGTAAGTATGTATTGATGTTAATCAGGAGGGTTTATTAGAAAGCCTTACCAATTATCGAAGTTCATTTGGAGTACCCTGTTCCCTCAGTGGTTTAATCTTAAATTATTTAGGTATGTTGCAGGGGACTTGTTGGAGTTAAAGTTCTAGCTCTTCCGAAGAGGAAGCTCGTTCCATGAGAACGAAGGACTGGTATAATTCTTGCTTCTGGAAGTTTCGCTCATACTCAAGCACTACCCCCATGGGGAAATGATGCTTGAGAAGGGTGTAATAGTTACATCTAACAGAATATAAAGAATATGGTGAAAAAACAAGGAATGCGCTCTTCCCAAATGGATGCCTTATGTGAGTAAATCGTTTTTGAAGTCGACCATCTGCTATCTATATCTAAAATAAACATTCTCCTAGGCGCACTTCCACCAATTGAAGAGAGAGCAAATTGTTGGTAGCAGTCTGGACCACATAGTAATAATTGGGTGTAAGTAGGAAGTTAAAGAATAAGAGCTCGTTAACCTACGCAAGCAGGCGGAAACGCTGGATACAAGACTGAGTACCACAGCCAAGGCGTGTGTTCTACTGAAGCAGCTCAAGAAGGTGGGTTTGTCATATATGGTTTATTTGACCAAGCCAGAATGATGAAGTGTACCCTGAAAAGGGAACAGAGTATGGACCCCATGAAGGAATTAAGTTTCCCTTAAGGAGGAAAAAATATGGACATTTCGTAATATAAATAAATCTGTGCGCATACTTAGGAAAAAAAGAGAGTTAAACTTGAACCATGTTGGAGTGCCAATCTCTAGAATCAAGAACGTACTTACAACAGCACGGTAGAATTAGGAAATCTTTACTAGGAAGCGAGAGAGTTCGAATACCAGCTTATCGTTGGACATTCTTAAAATAATGGTGGAACCTGGCGCTCTAGAAATTGGTATATATCTTGGTAAACTTTGAAATGAAAAGCCATCATGTAGAGCGAAGTGTGCGCGCATTAGTTGAGAATATACAACTATTACCACTTTATCTGATCGCGTTACCCCAATCCACCTTACTCTATAAAAGCCTCCACCTTTCAGTAAATGAGAGTGTATGACTGTTGTGGTTATGTTACCCAAGAAGGAATAGTATGTTTGGATGAGGATTAGCAGAAGAGGAAGGAATATGGGTAACATAGCAATGTAATACGCCTGTAAGATATCGGTAAATCTGCTACTATGATTGAAGCAAGGATTCTACCTGGTATGATTACCAAAAAATACACGTACACATTCCTTACACATTTGTCAAGATGTTGATGGATTTGTCTTGAAGTGCTGAGTGTAGTGCTGCTTACTTTTTTTCGGAGGGCAGATACTGAGTTGTTACACCCCTTTAATATACTGGTCACAAGCGAGATAATCTGAGGAACCTGTGAGATTATCAGAAATATACGTGTTTATTTTTGTATAGTGAATGTGTTTAGGGGAAGGTTTATTATGTTGGCTTTTTTGTCCTAAAAGATGTTGGCACCCTACATCCTGAAGGAATCTCTATCACTTTAGTTGATAAGTATGGACTTTGGTGAACAAGGTTAGCTTGAAACTCTAAAAGTATCATGATGATTCTATGTGTTCTGCATCAAAAATCTTTACATTTTCTTATGAGGTCGAAATGATAGAGAAATGGAGCGTAGAAGAAGCCAACTATAAGGTTACTTATGTTTTCAGGCGAGGAATAGAATTTGATAGAGAGTCTTAATCATCGGGTTCAGGTCCAATGCAATAATCAACGATAATTCTCTGTTATGCTTCTTGAATGTGACAATATCTAATAAATTGTTTACAACGTAGCCCTGTAGGTATTGTTAGTATGTGTCAAAAAATCTGCGTTTTTATCATTCCTTATCGTGTGGTGAGTGTTGTTATCTCCTTGTTATTCAGTTGTATGCGGGTTGATTGAACAGATGTATGAGTGCCACAGTGGGTGCGTCGATCAAGAAACGTGTCTTGTTACTGATGACGATTGAGTCGCTCCTGCATCTTGACCTCTTTTATTGTTTGCGCTGCGCGCCTCCTGATGAGTTTGAGAGATTCTATCCCTAGCATAAATTGCAGCACATGTTGTGAAAGAAGACAGAGAGTGATGAGAGTGAAGAGTGTAGTGATGAGAGTGTGAGTGTGTGTGAGTGTCGTTGAGTCTATAAGAAGAACAATCCTCCCAGGAGTGAAGCTAGAATGTGAGCAGCCTGCCGAACATAAGTGAGATCTGATGTTTAAAATTTCAACAAGGTAATGTTTGATGAGAATTTTAGCAGTACACGATGATACGAGAGTGTTAGTTAGGAAACCAACGCAGCGAAGGTCCTGTGTGGAGGTTTTTCAAACAATTAGATAAAATACTCGGTGTTGGTGGTGAATGAAAAGGAACTCTAAGTCCTTTAGTGCCGCTAGGGTCTTACATGACGGTATGTTTGTTACCTGTGTTATTGTGATTTAAGTGAAACTATGGTCTGAATGAATCATAGATCTTACTTCAATTTGTTCAGGATGTGGATAATCTTAGGGGCCATATCTTAGGACGTGAGACAGAATTATTGAGGAATAATAGTTTTTTGTGCTGTATATTTAAGAAGGTAAATGATAGATTATTGAAGAGTATGTTGAATGAGAATACTGTCATTTTTCAGGAAAGATGAACTTTGTAATATATTATTAAATGCATATGATCCCAGACAACCTCGAAGAAAGATTGCAATATCTTCGTAGCTGGCATAGAAGCTTACGACCGTAAAGAGATGATAACATCGTGATGATTGAGTCTCTCTGTATCAACCGCGATACGAGGAGAATGAGTTAAGAGTCGCCGTCTTTTAATCGTGCCAGAGTATGAGCAGAGATAAAAGGTGCATAATAATAGAGAATGGCTTTGGGTTTTGTGAGGGGATTGGTGTTGCCTACTGGTGTCAAAGGATTAAACCTGTACACTGGACGATTACCCATAGTGCAGGTCCATCGCAGTCCTTCGTGAACTTATTAGGGTATGTTTTGTTGACTTGGACGACATCCCTTACTAATTAATTGGAACAGAGGGTAAGGCTGGGCTCTGCGGTTTGATCTAGTCATAGATTAGGAGCTATGTCGTCAGTTTTCGTGTTATACTTAAAGAGCTATTACGACCTGTTACCACTCGTCAGGTAAATACAAATAAGGGGAGATGAAGGATCTATAGATACCTTATATCAATTCCATGCTTTACCATTATTTATCTTACGAAAACATAAACTGATATCATGCAGGTAGCAGTCTCTACGAATTTCATTTGTGAGGTGATCTACCGACGTAGATAGATAGATAGACATTATTAGATATATCTATTCTGACTGACAAATCTAGCTTGGCTGATAGGATCCTGAAGATAATTTTATAAGGTGATATTTCTATCTTAAGTTCAGATATATTTTTATATTACTTCCTTATGTATATTAGCCCGTCTGACTTCATGTTTTTTAACAAACTTACCCTTCTTTTACATAGGTTATATATATATTATTATATATATATATAACTAGCGAGACTTCAACCTCTGCTCCGTCCACCCCTATATATGGGGCGGTACTATGTCACCAGATTTTCATCTTAAGTAGTATATAGATAGATTTATAAATAAATTCCTATTTATAGTATATTGTAGAATTTACTTTATTTGTATTATAACCTCCTTACTTCCCTGTTAGTAATTATACTAGATATCTTACTTAACACAGGATGATGTGAACTTCACAGGACTACATTATATATGAATAATTGAACGCTTCGATAGAAGGACCACACACCCTCTAGTTATCACGGGATATGTATTGATATTTATCCCGATTTATGTTTACCCATTTACCCTTTAATTGAATACGCTTTATCCTGTCTTACAGCTAGATTGTATTATTTTATATATATTTAGACCCTATAGTCAGTTTAGATCACATTACCCTTATATTATATATATATAGCCATTTAATATATATTATTGTAAGCTTTATATTTATATATATATGATATAGATATTATATGTAGTGTATATACTCAGATAGGATAATCGCCAATGTTGTATATTATTAGAGATAAACCTAACTATTACCTAAGCTAGGCTAAGTTACGACCTATGAGTCAGGTGATATAATGTGCTCCTTTTTAATATCATAGAGTATTTATATATATAATATAGTTATATATCTACAAAGTCTGTAAGTAATTATATAATACCCCACTTTTTTCGAATACCATGTTCAATAATAAACCTCTATGGCTTTTTAGTCGACTGTAAGCCACTAAGATAAACTTATTATTAAAGACAGTTATCAGCCTTTTTTCCAGCAAACGTCTACCGGTGAATCTCAGGCTGAGCTGAGTCTTGCATTCCGCAATCTTCCGCAGGCAAGCTAGTTACCCTTCTTTTAAACCATTATTGTTGAGTTCTACCGATTAGTTAATTGCGCCAATAACCCCCCTTAAAAATAGTTAGGTCCGTGAGAATTAGTGAAAAATAAGAAGGGAGGATAAAAAAAAAACTACAAGAAAAAAAAATAAAATGATGTACCGGGGCTTGTGTGTGAAAACAGAAAAATATAGGCGTGAAATCCACTCCAAATCTTCCATCCAGTTGATGCTTTAAATGTAAACTTGTTGAAACCTCTTCTGTCTTGGCTGGTAACGGAAGAAATTTTGGTCTCGCTGCTTTTCCATGTATAAGGAAAAACGCCAAGAACTCTTAGGATATTCATTAAAGTTACAAACTGAATGTCAAAACAACGCATTTTTGGAAAAAAAATAAGTCTTGTTCCAACTCGACTCGTATTAAAACTAACACAAAAATATCGGTCTCTCGCCCAACAACAAACTCACCCCAAGTCCCCGTTATTGGGGCCCTGATATAACTGACACGAATCTCCGCTTCCGGCCTGCTGTTGCAGCCAGATGCATTTAGGTTTATAGTTTCCGCTAGCCTATCTATATCCTTCCGCTATCCTCGAAGCCGTTCAAAAATTGAGAACTAACACTGCACTGCCACCCTTTTCGATATGAAGGAATAGAGTTACTCGCTTTCAAAACTTGGCATATGGTCAATAACACCAGATTTGGGAAGGGATTTTGAAGTGACCGTAGGTCAGTCGACCCCTTAAGGACGGGGTTGACTGCCCCCCCCGATGAGCTTAGCCGCTACGGCCCTTGAGTCATACTGACACGCGCTTTCTGGTCGGGACCTTGTCCCCGCCCCCCCAATGAAATGTGTTTAATCTCCAGAATGTGAATTAGCACTTACATAATAAAAGGATCTTTTTATGTGATTCAATGAGAAATTAAAAAAGTGAAAACTAACTACACAAAAACCCAAAATCACTTCGATGAATGGTGGTCATATTTCAAATTATAACATCATAAAAAATCAAGTCTGTCTTACCACAATGGGATTCAAAATCATTTTTTGCCCGCTTATCTCATTTCACAAAATTTTCAGACTTTTTGGGTCCTGATTTTTTCGAATATTGTGGATTTTGAAAAAGATTAAAACTTAATGGTGCAAATGAAGAAATCCGCTCACCTGGATGTGCATGCGAATAACATTTTGAAATTCATATATGTGGTGGTTTCGTGTACGTTCCTCGTAAGGGGGCGAGACGCGTGGAAAGCATACTATGAACATCACCACACCTGTACCAGCGCCATAAGACCGACAGCGCTCGAGTGTCAACGTACAAACAAGAGTCAACAATAGCAGGAAGTAAACGAAAATTCCTTTGTAGAAAACACAATTAGTATACATAACAAACTGACGATCACCATAAATTTAACAATCAACTCTACTGATTAAAAACATGTCCCTCCCAATAAAAGTCCCGAAACTTGGCCAAATTTAATCGATCTATGTAACCAAACTAAAAACATTCGCAGACCATTAAGGCACATCACGAAATAAAACCATACTTTCCCTCGTGCGCGGCTGAATGCTATTGAAATCCATACCATTGGCCCCTCTACTCGCGTGAGTTATGTACTAATCTACTTTTTGAACTAGACTCTATACTATCCTCTCGTAAAACATCCAGAGATGGCATAAA